>JBCAUF010000028.1:9154872-9166807 GCA_038406115.1 Haemulon aurolineatum | reverse complement strand
CAGCAGTGGCCGGGATCGCGGCTACAACCAAGCCGGACAGCCTGAACCCAAACATGGACGCTGTCACTGTACGTTCTCGTGTGTGTGTGTGTGTGTGTGTGTGTGTGTATGCGTGTGTGTGTGTGTGTGTATGCGTGTGTGTGTGTGTGTATGCGTGTGTATGCGTGTGCGTTAGTGAGTGAGACTGGTGACGCCGGACCTGGGTGAAGTAACATTTTTAGCTAATTGATTTATTATAATGGGCTTGAAAAAACACACTTGCTAATATCGTAAGTAAAATTCAGATAATGCTGTGTGTTGCTTGATTTGCAGGTCAGTGACATTAACATTCTGTCTGCTGAAGATGATATGTAGGAAAAATATAATTAAGTTATGTAAAGGTTGAAAGCAGTGCACGAGATCCAAGAATTATTTGTTTTCATGCATCCTGAGGCATGACAGGAGCTGTTGGCACTTAATGCATTCTCACTTGTCTGTGGCACTTAGGTGGCGCCTGCACTGACAAACGCTCCGAAGAGTCCCTACTCTTCCACAGGCCTCAAGTCCTCCTCAAAGAGCCTTGGGAAAACAGGAAAAGCACTAGAAGCACAGGAAGTCCTCAAGAAGAAACAGGCATGTCGCTTGATTTTTTAATACGTATTTTGACTGGTACAAGACCAGCATAGCTAGGATTAGCCATTTGTTTCTCTCAGGGGCCACCATTGAGAAATAAAATGTCCACCTGCAGCAAATACTGCATTTTCAACTTCAGTGAATGATTTCCTTTGTTTTTATTGTCTTTTCACTCAGGAGGCCTTAAAACTCCAGCAGGACATGAGAAAGAAGAAGCAAGAGATGTTAAAGACACAGATTGAGTGTCAGAAGGTAAGACCGGCCTCGATATCCATTCCCTGTCTTTTCTCTTATCTTTAGCCTTTCTTTCTTGTCTTTTACACCATCCTCTCTCTCACTGCTTGTCCATCTCCTCCCAGGCCCTCATAAACCGCCTGGAGAAGAACCGAGGGATGAAGCCTGAGGAGAGGGCCAACATCATGAAGACCCTGAAGGAGCTGACGGAGAAGATCGCACAGCTGCAGAACGAAATGAACCCTAACCCTGCCTCTCAGGTCCCTGGCGCCAAATCCAACCACAGCCAGCCCAAGACCAAGACTGATGTAAGCTTTGGTCAATTTCAATTCTCAATACTCGGCTTCTTTGTTTGATGAATTACCCTGTTTAACAAACGGTGCACAAAAGTTGACCAGACTAATGTCTATTTTCAGTTTTATTTGTAAACTCAGCTTGTATATGGAGTAGATTTTTGCAGGCAGTCCTGCAGCTGTCAGACTGCCGTAGTCTGTGAATAAAATGTTTTCTTATTTTACACGATCTTTGACCAGGCGCAGAAGGAGCTGCTTGATGCTGAGTTGGACTTTCACAAGAAGATGAGCTCCGGGGAGGACACAACAGACCTGAAGAGGAAACTGGGGCAGCTACAGGTGGAGGTAATACACATGCACGTAAAGACACGCAGTACATCACCACAGACCAACAATCTGAGGAACATGTCGAGCACTGAGAATTTTGAGATCTGAGTTTGAACTGTATGTACTGGTGTATTATAAATGCAATGGGAGTGTCATGCATTATATAGCTCATAAACTGAATATTTTTTTAATGAGCTTGTGTGTAGTTAGTCAGTGTGTACTGGGCATGTTAAAGATGAATGGAGGTAGTATTCTAGACAGTGACTGAGATACAAATACTATTCATGTCTTTGAGATTTAAAGATTTAACTTAAAGATCCTCCCCAGACATCTATTAAGACAAATGGCCTGCTCTGAACAGTAATATGCTTCCGCTATGTGCTGTTTTTTTTTTTCTGCTATGAATATTCAAATTTACTTCATTTCTTACATCTTTTCTGCTGGACAGAAACCTCCAGCAGGTGACTGAGCAGAGTTTGCCTCTAGATGGCTTTTTCACCACACATCATTCGACACACTAATCAGGTTTCCATCTTTATGTATAGACAATTTTTAGCGAATTTTGTGAAAAGGCGCAAAAAGAAAATGCAAATTTATGCCTGTTTCCATTTGTTATTGTTTTGCCAATATTGGGAGACGAGTGGGCCGTATCCCGAGTGTGCCTTATGACGTCATAAGAAAGCATCCACGAAACACTGTCGTGTTTCTTTGCTGTGTTCCACCAATTATTGAATTACTGTTTGCTTCCTTTATTAATTGTAGAAAAATCTCAGTTTCTTCGTCCCCCCCCAGACATATCTTCCACTTTGCTTCATCACCATTTTTTGAAACCATAGCGTACAAGTGTGATGTGATATCCTGTTCAATGATCGTTTATTCTCAAAAGTCTCCATAACAAAAAGTTGAATTTCCCTTTTTGCGATATGCTGACTAAGCCGCCTGCGAATTTTCACCCTTTTTGCGGGGTTTTTTTGCAATTTTTGAAAATGTCATTAAGAAGCTCAGAAGTATTCAGTTGTTATCGGGCACAGCTACAGTAACTTACGAACAAATGATTGAGTCATTTTGGCATATATTGAAACTGCAAAAAAAAGATGCAATCTCACCTCATTAAATACGCAGATTTTGCAAGTTTCAAGCCTGCAAGACGCCAGTATAGAGTATACACAACTTTTCTTTGGTTGAGCAAGTTATTTGTGTCATTCTAGGCTAGGAAAATGCCTAGATGTATTTGTTTCCAAACAAGAACTGGACATTTAAAATACATATTTTGACATATGTGTGTTAACAAATCCGTGAGTCTGTTTGCTGAGGTTGTTGATCAGCAGAAGATGAAATAGTTTTTGTCTTTGAAAAGAAAAGTTGTGCCCTCAGCTGCAGCCGAGGCTCAGACTTGGCCCAACACCTCCTCTGCCCTCTGCACAAACACAGACGAGGTCGGCTGTGTCACGAGATCAGCTGAACAAGAACACAGCTTTTGTTAGCAACACCCTGCATGGCATGTCCCGTACCCCCCCCCCCTTTTCCCTGTGGGTTCTAAATTAGCTAGTTGTTAAAAATGCATACCACCCACGCCCCTCCCATCCGTCCAAATCCAACCCTCCTTCTGCACATTAAACTGCAGCCACTTAAGCAAGCCCAGAGGAGCAGCCGCTAACGAAGCCCCATCAGACACAGGTCGTACGCTGATGGAGCCCCGTCTCATTAATGTTTGAGCCGCCGGTCCTTGTAAGAAAATCGCGGGGTGACAATTAGAGGGAGAAGTGAGGGAGAGAGTGGTGATGAGGTTGTGGAGTGGTTAGGAAGCGAGGAGATGTCACTTTAAAAATGGAGGAGCGACAGCTAATGGTAAAGGGCAAAGAGGGACTGAGGAGAAGCCCAGAGTAAGATAAGTTCTAACAATAAGGAAAACAAGGGATATTTTGTCTTTGCTGTGTTTCTTACTTCATTAATTAAGATTTGATTATGTTGTTCTGCTCAATTGTTTTGTAGACACACGATAAATAAACACACTGCAACTTCTCTACATGTTTGTTTTCCGATAGAAAAGCACTACAGAGCAGCATCAAGGCCCAATCTGTTTTCCACATCTGTTCATATGATTTTTTTAACACAGCCAGGTGGCGCCCGTATATTCTTGTCTGTGTGTATTGGAGAGGGGAAAAAAAAACAAAGCCGCAGACAGCCACTCGGCTTCATAACATTAAATCTCCCAATCTGTCCCCCCTCCAGGCGACCAGGTTGGGTCTGATCCGGCCTCCGGCGGGCCGAGGTCGGGGCCGTGGGAAGATGGCGCTGGAGCCCGGCGCGATGCCCGTGGGCCGCGGCAGGGGCCGGAGCCGGGAGATGATGGCTCGCGGTGGGCCCGTGAACCGCATGGTGGTCGACCACAGGCCCAGGGCCCTGGCTATTTTGGGGGTCACTCAGGAGGAGAAGGAAGAGCTAATGCCGCACTTTGTGGTGAGGACTGATTCTCTACTTTTTGATTTATTTTGAATGTCAAGGATTCAATATTAAAGAGTTATTGCACAGAATCAGATTGATTACTCATCACTTGTACTGATTATTTTTTAATCTCAGAAATTTGGTGAGATAGAGGATGTCCGTGACCAAGATGCCAACAGTGTTGTCATGACCTTTAAAACACGAAGCGAAGCAGAGAATGTAAGTCACATGACCAGTCTGTCTCTTTCTCATTGTTTTTTTTCTCCTGTCCTCCCTCTAATCACCTAAATTACCAACATGCTTGATTTTTTTTTTTTTATTGGGCCAAAATCCATGAAGCTTGTTTATAAGACTTGCGTAACTTGGAATCGTCCATTTTGTTTTCCAGGCAGCTAACCAGGGAGCTAAGTTTAAAGGTCGTGTGCTGCAGATTTCCTGGTACAAACCTAAGACGCCCTCTGTAACAACAGAGCCCGAGGAGGAAGAGGCTAAAGATGAGGATAATACGGTATGAAACATCACACACAAACCTTAATGTGGATGTTATCTTTAGTAACGTACAGCCACTCAGGAACCAGGAAAAGGGAGTCCATGAACAGTGCAACTTGAAATCTTAAGTGGGGAAACTTTTGGAAGTTTTAGTTATATTCACAGATTTCACTTGTACATTTCTTTCCAGTGCTTTTAAATGTTTCACTTGAGCTCCCAATGGAGAATCGGGGCAAGCCTCTCAGTACTAAGAGCATCTCAGCCCTTTGAGTAAAACTGCATTACTGTCAGGTGAAATCCGCATACTGTATTCTCATGTTTTCGGTTGCGTTCTTGAGGTTGCAGTCTTCCTCGTGCGCAAGTACATGTTTTTGACTCAAGGGCCAGTCCCATGACTTCAGTGTGTCTTTGATCATTTGTCTGAAAATGTGTCTTATTGCATAGAGTCCCTCTGAAAGCAGATAATTGGTCTTTATATGTAGTGGGGCATCATTTATTAAGCATCTTCCACAAACCCCCAGCAGTTTACGATGGCGGCAGTCCTCATGCTGGAAGTTTCGAAAAAAGATGCAGAAATAACCACTTCAATAATTGGATCACAATACAGCATCACAACCCTGCCATGAATTATTTTTTTTTAGTGAAGATTGCGTCAGAGATCTTCTATTGCTTTACATTGAACAGTTGGTCATTTTTGGTTTACTTGCAATTGCATATACATGCAAAAACAATGCTGGCATAATGCCGCCCCAATGTGTGATTTCAGCTAGCGTCCCAACGTTGTGGAGGGAGAAAGACGTGTGACGGGACGTTGCGTGTAACGCACAACATGACAGCGTCAAGTGTGACATTAAAACACTTGCACTGGGAAGTGCTTTTTAAATCAGTGTTTCTTAATCCTGGCCCAGCGGGGACCCCTGCCATGCATGTTTTAGATGAAACACTGTTCTACACAGAGGGATAACATGACAATAACAATAGTTCACTCTTCCGGTTATATGGCAGTTGATTTCGACATCTGCGCATTGGGTAAGGAGCTCCAGAACCTCTGTGTTTCCCCACTTTCAGACATTTTTTGCTGCTGTTCCTCTTCCTCTTCTTTGAGTTGCCTTAAAAATCTCCCAGTGGTGGCTCGCACATATAACATGCCGTCAAAAGGTCACATCCCTGACATGGGGTGCCAGCGCCACCCATTACACAGAAGGCTCTGTTACTTCCTCTGCTGCAGTTTGGTTCACGCAAAGCTTTTAATTTGAAAATCTTCTCATATGTGATGTAACATTGACATTGAGTCCTGCTCTGATATCCAGGCCAATCCAGTCCACTTTTTTTAAATAGCATGATTTCAGCAAACACAAGGCTTCCAAAGTGCTGCACAGCAAGATAAAAAGCACAATAAATAACACAACAGAAGCACAATAAAATGATAAACACAGAGGAATACGATATAAAATAAAATCAGATAAAAACAAATAAAAAAAGATTTTTTTTCAAAAGCACTGCCTGCACATGATAAAAATAAAATTATGACTAAAATCTCAGAACGTAAAGAACAACCACATAATGTCATCAGTTCAAGTGTCCATCGCTTAACAGATTTGTGCTTTCCTTTTTAAACAGAAGGAAGCCAGTTCTTATTTGCCTGGTGAGGAGGAGGAAGAGGAGGAAGAAGAGGATGATGACGAAGATGACGAGTACGAGAGCCGATCTTGGAGACGATGAAGGCATTGTGATCCATCATGACCTGCTCTCCGGCAGATTCAGTTGTTTTGTTTTTTTTCCCCACACGCAGATGAAATCAATAGAACAGAACTCACTTTTTTTTTCCTTTCCAGTATTTTCAAACGAAGTAATTTTAGACTCTAATCAAAGTAAAAACGTCTTTACTTTATTGTACATGAAAAGAAGTTTAGAGGGCCGAAGTTTTTTGTATCCCTCGACTAAACAATTATTTAAAACATCTCACTTTTGCTGAGAAAGATAAATGTTAAGTTGTTCTTATAGATAGAAAAACCAATGTAAGTTTCAGTGTGCTTACCAGATGATAAATATCAGTAATGCACAACATTTGTGTCTACTGTGAATAGGTATTTTTATACATACTGTATTTAAGCTCTTTTCTCACCAGTTTTTAAAAAAAAAATCTTGTCCTCAGTTCAGGGACAGCCATTCCTTCACCGATAGAACGTTCTCTGTTGCTACCAGAGAGATATTTATTTATTTTTCCACTGCATAGATGCACTGTGCAGTACCTATATTGGCACAGTATGGTGTGGTTTTCCATTTCATTTTGCTCAAAGTTTGTTTTGGTATGGGTTCACCCTAAATATTAAAGGATCCAAATATTTTTGACAGTGGCTCTGTGTCCTGGCATGAATACATGCTAGTTTGTGCATGTCGTATTCCCAAATAAACAGAGCCACCCATGCTCAGCACCCAGAGGTGCTGATACTGTACCATGACCATATTAGAGCCAGTGCAGGTACAGAAGAATACCAGTGCAATAGAAAAATCAAAACTATGTTTACAAATAGCCGTGTCCACGCACGTCAGATACAGTCTTGTAGTAAATATTCAAATTTTCCCCACTTGTATTTCGTTACTCACTTAATGTCCGGTGCCACTCTGTGTAAATAGAAACACCCACACGGGTGCTCTACATTTTCTAGGAGTGTGTAACATTTTTCACTTGTTTAATTCTGTCTCCTGGCCGTACAAAAGGCCAGACATGACAAGGATCAGATCACCCATTTCAAAAAAATGTGAGATCCATAGACAGGTGTTTGAATGTAATACTGAACAGTTGATTTTAATATATATATATATATAATTTCTTTGCCTTACACAATCAGCAGATGGCTGAATTTTTACAAGATTTGTGATTTACTTTTGTAAATTTTGTAAATGCTTGAAAGAGAAATTACTGTTGTACTTTTTTTGAGTTTCTTTTCTCTGTCATTTTAAACGAATGACAAGGTTGTGTCAGGTAGAAAAGGTCAAGCAAGAGTGCTTAGCGCCTCTGCTTATTCGCAAGAACTTTGCATTTGTGTTGAACCAGTCCACATTGTTATTTCACTAAATTTCTCATCCGAGTAGCACATTTCTTTTAAAGACACTTTCAGAGTTGCTCTGAGCTGTGGAAAACACTCAAAAGGCACTGGGAGTCGTGCACCTCACAATATTGTTTGTGCATTAGCGCCGCTTTGCCTGCATCTGAATATTGTCAGACAGTGCTCTAAACCCACTCTACAAGTGCAACCACAGTGTGCACCTTTCATTACAAAATTTCATTTTGCATTTTGCCTTCTTTACATATACTGTATTTTAGAATCCTCCGGGTGGGAGGAAAGAAATTCATTAAAGTTCTCATCGAGATGTGCCCAATGCGAGAACATACACTTTTGACCGTTTCTTTTTGCTTCTCTGAAACAATTAACTATGTTTACATGCAGCCTAATGAAGTGTTGTTTGATGTATGCTTATCATAAATCAACTAAACCGATCATATCTCGTAACACAACCAGTCAGATAGAAGCACCAAAACAAAGGAGAGCATTATTTAGTAAACTGGAGCAGTAGCACTACTTCACGCAGACATGCAGGCAGAAATCTCAGTGTAAATGTACATGCACATTTCTGCCTGCATGCCAACACAGTAACACAGACCTTACATTGTCTCCTTTGTTCTCGAACATGCACTGACACCACATGTGGAAGTGTGCTGAACTGTTTTCCTCCCACCTACAATGTCGGTAGCGCTCTTGTTTAGATTGCATATCTCACTGTTGACCGCTAACTCAGAAGCTTCCTGCCAGTGACCTCATTGTCCCACTAAAACCTTTGAGTTCATGTGTCTTTTCTCTACCGTCACTGTGTCGGTCAAAATGAAGTTCAGGTGTGCGATGGAAAGCTGAAGTGTTTCCCTTTTGCACTTTGTACTTTAACATGATTTGCTCATGTGATCTTTTTATCTTTTTTATTTTTGAATGAGGTCACTGGCAGCTTAAAAGGACAAACCTATACTGGCAGGGTTCTTGCTTGTGTACGTGAGGATTCAGGGAAGGTCTCTCTCCCACTTTTTGTACTATCTTCTGTATGCTACTATCACACAACAGTGTAAAAAATGTAAAATGTTTATTGGATAATAGTTTTGGATTTGTTACTGTTTATATTTGCAGGATGTGGATGTATTTTCTTCATGTATTTTGTTTGTAAAAAATGGATTTCTAATTTACTAGCATGTTTGCTTTTGCCAATAAAGATGGAGGAATTGGGTGCTTGTAAGGAGAAGAAAAAGACGAAAAGAAAAGAAAAAAATAAAAATTTTGAATTGGATCTTGGAGAGAAAAAAAAGAACATTTTGATTTAAAGAAAGAAAATTGATCAAAAAAAGAAGTCAACATTGGCAATGGGGAAAAAATACAAGCAAAAGCATTCCAGAAAATATTACCTTAAACTCTTGTGTGGTCTCCTTCATTGTGCATGTTACTGTATTATCTGATAGAAACATTAGCTGGTGCTGAAGGGTGGAATGATAATACAATATCATACAGCATTTCATTACTAGTACCGTTACAGAGATGGTCTGAAACTGGCTGAGTTACTTATGGGGTGCTGTGCCTGGAAAGCGTTTACCTTCTTGGACCTAACATCTTGTTATATTGATTCTCAGCATTGAATCAAAGTGAAAGTAATAATGATCAACAGAGAACACTGTAGTTTTAAAGGGAGATCTCCCAAATTTAGTGAAATTGAGGGCAAATTTTCTCTGAAAGAAATACTTTACATCAACCTGTTAGTTTTATGTCATGACGCAGGCTAATAACACTGGACCAAGGTTTCATTCATTGCTTTCATATAACCGGATGCCTTGTAGTGCAATATTGCTCTCAAACTATGGCAACTTAGCACAGACAAAACGAGAGGCTGTGCTCAAATTGTCATTCATTTTTAAAAGTTGGTTTGGTGTCAGTTTATCTCCGTGAGGTCGGATTCACCAGTGACACTTCACAAATAACAACTGTAATACTGTTACAAGTCCTGCACTGATTTCGAATGGTGCCCCCTCAAACAGTGTTACCTTGTGTTTCACTGATTATAATGGATCCTTGCCAGCCAATCAGAAAGTGGCCATGTAATAATAAAATGGGTAACACACTGATATAAGCTTGTATGATAGGATAATCAACAAAAATCAGCATCCCCTATTGTGTCTATTTTTTAAGGGGAGCCCATCATTATACTCACAGATGCTCACATTGACACCAGTGCCCCCCTCCTCAAACAAATCCCAGCACATCACAGGAAAAGACCTCTGACGCTGAGTTTAATTACAGCACCATGACATATTAAAATACCACTGAATTATGCACAAGCCTTTCTTACTTTAGGAAGTCAAGTGAAAACACTCAGAGTCTGCCCAGTTTAATGCAAGGACTTCCTGGTCCCCCCCAAGGGAAGGGACTCCAAACCGGGGCCCAGGCGTATCACGTGGTGGCCCTGTGACTGGGAGGTGAAGGAACAAGTACTGGTGGAACTGGAGGCCAGTTTCTGTTATTAAAATGTGACACAGGCTTAGATACGAAATGAATATAAGATTTAAAAAAATATTTGACAAAAAGTACAACCAGTAGTCCTTATTATGGCAAAATAACACAATACTCTCATCTAAATTATGAGACTTAAGATTTTTATGTGGATGTTACAAACACTTTGGGGTTATTTTCAGTATAATCTTTCAGAATATTAAATTCTGACTTTGTTGCATGAGAAGACATTCAAGACGTCTATGTATATATTTGCTATTAAAATGTGTAGACAGTAAAAACAGGTTGTGAAGAGCAAACGTCAGTTGTGACTTGAAGGACTCATTGCAGCGCTCATGACAGTACTTAGTTCATTTTCTGGGGGGGGGGGTGAAGGCCAGATTGGTGGTGGCAATGGTGGGCGGGGGGGCGTCACAGATTTGGCCACAAGTACAACGCTCTCCATAAAACATGACAGATGCAATCTTCAGAATATGAAGAGCGCGAGGCTGGCAGAGTTGTAAACAAGAAGCTCTAAAGTATGAATGGTCCCAGCTATAGAACAGCTATTAAGGGAAAGAAGGGGAGGGAGGGCGAGAAGGGGAACTTTGGCCTTTATTCAGACGAATATCTTATAAATCCACAGCTGCTCACGTGTGGCCTTTTTTTCTATAGGAAACGGTAATATTTCATATAAACACTCCTTAAAACCAGTTCTAAATCATTCTCAAAACATTCAGCCCGTCATTAAAGCTGTCATCCAAACTTAAAAAACATAAACGTGTGTTCATATGTTTGTGTCAAGTAACATGGAAGCAAAATGCACAAATCCGTGTGTGTTTTGCATCTCTCCAAAGTTAAAGCCTGCAACAGGTGAGAGAGAAAGACCTCGGCTCTTTTAATCTGTGTAATGAATAAGTACATGCCAACGTGGTAATGGATGCCTGCCACCGCGCTGCTCAATTATTCAGAGTCTGGGGAACCAGAGAGGCGGCCTGCAGGATCGGATGGACCCGCTGTGTCATCAGCGCGCCTCTGGCCCCTGCCTGGCTCCTCTTTCGGCCCGTCCGGCCCCCGGCTCCAAAGGGTTTAACAGGCCGGCCACATGAGAAGTCTGCACCGCGGCCCGTGGAGGAGGAAGAGGAGGACCGTGCGGACACGTGGGGAGGAGAGGTCAGCTGGTCAGCGACCCGCAGGCCTCAGATAAAGCCTGACATGTTGTGTCAAAACTGTGGCTCATTAGGTTCAAGTTGTGTGTGTTTCACATTTTATTGACTCCATCCATCTGTGAGGGCGACCAGCGCTGCTGCGCTGTCCATGGTGCTGAAAAAAGTTGGAGCTTTGCAGCGGATGAGCTTGAACTCTCTCTCGTGGGGTTTTGTGTCGTTAAACACATACAGGTATGCGTTTGGCTTCACGCATCTTTTATCATGTAAAGGCTGCCACACAGCTGACACCTGTACCACGTGCCGGGCTGCAAAGGTGAGGCTATAGACCCATTATCCTGAAATAAAACCTGAGTAAATTTGAGTTCATTTGCATTAATCTTCGTTCTCAGAGTGAAAAGAATGAATACATGAATTATTTACATTAATTAAAAAATAGAAACATATACAGTATAATATATAAAATAATAGAAAAAAAAATAGAAAATTACACATTCTCTGTAAACACACATGCACCCCATCACCCTCCTGAAATAATGGCATATGTTTAAGTTTTTCTCAAAACAAAAAACAAACAAAAAAATGAATAAAATATATTTTATTTTTTGTTTGTTTGTTTTGAGAAAAACTTGAAAATATGACTGACACAGATGACGACCTGCACATTCATACTCATACAAACTATAATTGAGAATTTCCATATAGCCTACCAGGCATACGTTTATACCACAAAACAAGAATTAACACAAGCACCCTACACCAACAAAACACACACACACACACACTCCTGTATTAACAGAAGTGACAATGTGAGACACATCTTAGATTAATGGGGTGATAAAAA
>JBCAUF010000028.1:9136944-9148629 GCA_038406115.1 Haemulon aurolineatum | reverse complement strand
AATCATCAACATAATGAAAAAATGAACACACCATCACAACTAAAATTAACCTGCTCACAACTGCTGAATATTTTCAACAATTTTAATAATTTTGTGACTATTCCTCACTGCATTCAGGAGTGAGTGAATTTAAAGTAAAACCATGGCCCATGTTGCTTTCACTTAGGCCATGTATCAAATCAAATAAACCAAAATCACTAATTTACAGAAAAAGAAAAAAAAAATACTACTCCCGTGTTCTTAAACATCAGCAGCCTCCTCTTCACACGAGATCACTAATCTGATATTTCACTATAGAGACCAATGAACTCCTGTGAAGGAGAAACATTTAGACTCTTACAGTCTGTGTGTGAGGTCAAGCTGTCTGACTAACTAACACACCATGCATTATGCAGAGACTATTGAGAGGAAGGACACACACACACACACACACACAAAGAGATGTGAGTGCAGCCGTGATAACTGGTGTTGTCTAGATTTCGGCACACATTAACAGCGTTCTATCATTTTACTCGGCTGGTTTCTTCAAAGTCGGGGTGTAGATTTTGGCTCGAATTCCAAAAATACAAAATGAGAGCGTGGAGTTGACAGGAGAAATGAAGGGCATTATATTAGAGACACTCACAGAAACTCACTTATATCCACTTGTTTAATTCATTCAGCGGCCCTGAAGAACAGTATTATACACCCTATTCATTATTCAAGTCTTCTCCATTATCAAAGTGCCCAGAGAAATAAGATTAACCCAGCCAGAAATAACTCACTGTGGCGTGATTTTTTTCTACAAAGCACTTAGCTGGTCGGGTGGAGGCCTGCACACGAACTCAGATTAGAGTATATGAACATATAATCACCATACAGTCTGCTGAACATAATAATCCTCTCCAAGAAAATGTGGCTGTAGTGTGGAGAGACAGAGGAAACAGGGAAGAAGAGGGGAGGAGAGGAGAAAAGAAAGGAAAGAAGTGTGTTTGAGGGAGGCGTGAGGTGGAAAACAGACGGAGGAAGGAGAGAGATCATGGCCGAAGAGAGAAGATGAAAGAATGAGATCATGAAAAAGAAAAGAAAGAAATAAAGAAAATCCCTCATGGTGACACGTCTGTCAACCTGACTTTCTGGATTCACTTCTTTTCATTTCCAACTTGATCATCATGTCAAGGTGAGTGCGTCCCTGCCGGCCCCGGAAGCCTGACACTAAACTCCTGTGACAGCAGGAGCACCCGGAGGACCCACAGCCGAGAGGACAGGAGGTACGAGGAGGCTACGCCCCCCTGCGCAGGAGGGACAGTGTCCAATCCAAAGTCATGTTCATTTACTCTGTTTGTTAATGAGCTCCTCAGTCCACCTGGTTTGAGTATCACGTTTGAGCGCTGTTATGCACAAGAGAGTGATGGAAATTACTTTTTAAAATAAACACGCTGAGATCTTCCCCACATAATTCTTTTTGTCCTTTTTTGCAAAAATGCAGACGGAATATGCAAAGCCCAGAAAAATAGGAGATGTGAACAGCACACAGCAGAACCTGTTTTGTCGTGGAAAAACCTCTGAAATGTGTTTTTACAGTCACTCTTTTGATTACATAATCTTGTCGAGCTTCATCAGAACATGTAGACCTTGGAAACAAACTGCACAATGTGCATTTCGTTGACCAACGTGGAAAGTTCTGCAGACACAGACCACCTCAAAAACTGGAGTGTGTTTTCACTTTGGTAATATTAGACCAAGACAAATAGTTAACACTTTATGAATTAAGAGTAAAGAGTAGTCGGACTAAAAAAAGACAAAAAGAGCGCCTATGAAATCATAACATTGAATGGAAACATCTTTACTGATGTTTACGAGCACCATGTATATACTGTGTTTCTGATTGCCGCAAGGGTGAAAAACATGCAAACAAGGAGCTGAGAGCTGAGCTCTGTATTGACACACTCCACCAGCTCAGACACATATACTGACTGAGGGCACACGGGAGAGTAACAATGGCAGTGCTGCTGTCTTCCTCTCTCTCTCTCTCTTTCTCTCTCTCCAAGGGGTTGCGCTTTTGAAGACAGACATAAAAACCGAGCCAGGCCACAGTGGGGCCCCTGAAGGAGGTCCCCTGGCAGATGCAGCCACCCGCCCCTCCCCGAGTCTGCTCCCACTGGCCCCAGGCCCTGAAGACAGCCCCGAGGCTAATCGACCAGGAACACAATAAAGAAGCGGCAGAGGCAGCCAGTGCCTGCAGATCAAGAGGAGGAACACAACAAAATGATATTTATCAGAGACACCCAAAATACAAGTGATGATCCTGATCAGCTGGGCTTTTTAAAGAGATTTATGTTTACATGGTGCTGGTCGGCGAACAAAGACTTGAACTCTTGTGAGACGCAGTGAGCGTCCTGCAGTACACTGCACAACTACCTGCTGGATCCCATCAGATCAGGTATAAGAACGAAGCTGGTGAGATGTGGTTGAAGAACAGGTCAGGTTTTACTGCCTTGGGGTGATTCAAGCTCATCTGCATACTTGCAAATATTCCCACACGGGGTTTGGATTCGTAGCCATGATAACAGATCTAAACAAATCTTATTTGATCCTTTAATGAGGCCACATGATACTAGTGGTAATGCAGATTCTTTTAAGTTATTACAAAACATAACAGTTGAATTTATGAGGTTGTAACTGCTCATGATATTCATGAATGATCTTTCTGCAAGGCTACATATTAAGATTCAGCAGAGTCACATCCCCTCGAATCTGACATTTAAGAAGTAACAAAGAATTAACAAAGTAGTTTGTTTGGCCACAAAACCCAATTACAGGATTGTAGAAAACAATGTTGTTGTTTAGTTTTTTTTAAATTCTATTAAGCCATTATTCAGCTCAAAGTGCTCCTTCTACAAATATACATTCGGCAAACATTTAACAGTCCAAAATGTATCTTTTCATAAAATATCCATCTTTGCACAGAATGTCTGAACAGCAAATAAAGTTGACCTGCTAGAATATTAAAATGCCGCTTACATGATAATGCATAAATGATAATGACATGATATAATAAGTAATAATATAATACTGACAGAGGCTATGCTGCTGCACAATGTATAGTTTTGCCTGTAATACCTAACTATATTTTGCTGAGAATACTTGTACTTCTACTGTGAATAATGCATTTTTGTTTCATTGCCTGTGACATTTACAAAAGTAAACACTGTTTACCAGCCTATAGGCAGAACAGTGACCCACTGAGCATGCAGACATTCACCTTCTCGTTAAATAAACTTTATTTGTCCTTCTTGAAGTACTTCAAGAAAAGCATGAGAGGGAAGGTTATTCAAAGTATTGGGAATATTCCAACAGTTCTATAAAAAGCACTGTTGAAAAGGAGAGTGATTCTCTTTATTTAGTAATGAGAGAGCCACGGTTCAGTAGCGCACATACACACAGCTGAGCGCCACACGGAGACCCAGCCACCACCAAGAGCAAAGCCTCCCCACAGCTCTCACATTGCATCAAGTCACTGAGTGACGGGTACATTGTCCAAGGCAAGGGGGAAAAGAGTGGTGAAAAATGTTTCTCTCAGAGAGCTCCTCAGTTAGCCAGAGAAGCAGCTCACCACAGTCAGGCAGACGGTATCTACACAAATGTATTTCTGGGGTGCAGCGATTGCTTGAGTGCACTCCACGAAAACAGGGTTCTTCAGAGGTTCTTTGGGGGCTGAATGATTTACGGAATCATCAATATTTGAGCAATCGTTTGAACTTCTAAACGTTTCTGCATCGCTATTTCAGCACTCATATAAATAACATAATACTTTTATTGTGTGGGCCCCTCTGGTCTGGAACTGATCACACAAGTTAAAGCCAGGGCTTTACTAACTATATAATCATCTATCTATTTTGGATTCACTAAAATGTGCCTGTGTTCCAGGCTTTTTTGCCACCTACAGTACAAGTTAAATTAAAAAACAAACAAACATATTAATAATGTTCAAAAATTAAAGACAAATAAGACAACAGCTACATGGTGAATCATTGCATTCAACATCTTTAAGTCAGCCAGCAGCTCAAAGGCTCTCTATAAGGACAGTCTGTACAGTACGGGACAAGTTGCCAAAAAGACAGTCGTGTTTAAAACCTAGAATAAACATGTTTAGACGAGCGCATTTCTGTCAAATATGATGAAAATGACACGCAGCACAAAGATTACCATTCATAAACAATAAGATTTATTTTTCTGTAAACACATTATTATTGCATGCCAATGCTGTATGATTACATTAAATATGTGATTCAAGAGTATTTAAAATCATAAATTAATCATTTATACTAAATCCAATAAATAAGATAAACAAGCTGCCATTTTGTGTGTTTGGTACCACTGAGATCAAACCACAACAATCCCCAAATAAAAATCAGAAATTCTTGTTGGGTTTCTGTGGTATTCAGTTGCTGGTATGATTGGTATTGAAGTTTAGGTACCGAACACAATTCTTGATATTCTCCAGAAGTTCAGATACTCGCTTCTCTTGTGTACTCTTCATCCCCTGTAGTGTATTTTCACATGTTACCTGAAAGACAAGAAATCAAGTCAGCTCTTCAGAAATCTTCCTCTACTGTCACTTTCCCATTTCCCAAGGAAAAAGTTCGGTACTCTAAAGTTTTAAGCTTGGTATCACAGATTTCTGCTACATTTTTCAAAGGAAACCAGTTCTTACATTTCTATTGTAACTCTCCAAGGCTCTCACAAGCTCTTCCGTATTCTTCTTGCAGAAGTTGCCAGCTTTATGCAGGACATTGTGTGCTTTGCAGAAGAACTCATCCTGTATGGAACATGAACAAGAATATATTGGCTTTAAAAATAAAACCGACAAAAGCTGCATAAAAAAACAACAACAAAACTTGCTGCTTAAATCTCCAACATACTGTAGGTACGTACTAATTATTTTCTAAAGAACAGAATTTAGCTCTATGCTCTAACTACTCTCCCAACAAGGTTTGAACATACTATTATATACGTTATGGCCATGCAATATAGACCGAAAAGATTTGGGATTTTATTTTAGAGAATATACAATTCATCACAAATACAAAAAATATACAAGCCACAGAAACAAATAATTTTATAAAACGACCATTTCCCCCCCTGTGGAGCGCCTATCCTGCACTTACTGTATTGTATAATGCATAAATTTATTTCTGATCAGACCAGGTGTAGACTAAACAACAAACGCACGCATGACTGACTGTAAAACTTGAGACTTTTTGAGACCAGATATCTTAAATTATGATTATTCTTCCAAAAACGACATAGATTACAACAAAAAGGACTGAATGTCCTCCGTAAGAATTACTGGCCATGTAAAAGAGTGCAGTTTTTTTTCTTCTATTTTCTTAAAATGCTCAGAACTAACTCACTACTACTACTACAACCAACAATGCTCAAAACCATAAAAATCTCCTCACCCTGCACTTGTTCCTGCCACTGCCCAGATGACTTAAATCCTCCACAAAGGGGTTCTGCAGAACATAAGAGTAATGAGTTGAATTAGTACTCATGGTAGAACATAAAATGCTTTTAAAAGAGGACACATCAGAAAATGGGAGAGAAAACAATTATGCTCTTACTTGAGTTAGATGGCAGTTTTCAACCTGGTCTAATAAGGTTTTTCGCAGACGGCGATGATGCACAGCAGCAGGGCTGACCAGCTGGGTCAGAGCAAATACCAGCAGTAGCATCATCGTCTTCATGACTCTCGCTCTTTGGTTGTTGACCTCCAGAAGAAGTTATGTCAAGAAGCCCTTGAACTGATCACTGAGCTTGTTCTGAGGTCTTGGCTGAGAAGACATGATTTATACTTGCGTTGCCCACGGTTTTCCACTCAGTCTGTTGAGATGTGACTGATTATTGTGTGGTTGATGACAACCAAGCGGCGATATGTTTCTCTGAACTCAGTATATAGGGCAGCTTCTGTACTCGAAACAAAACCATTCTAATAAGCAAGCTCTTGCTGACAGCCACCAGATATTATCTAGCGATTACAGCCTCGGTGTTTCGCAAGAAAAATAATGACGCAATGTCATGAGTCTACAAAGGAACTCTTGACCTACATGAAAATAAATTAGAAAACAAACTACAATATTTTTTTCTTAAAAAAACACCTTTCTATCTCTGCTGTTGGCTTAAAGAAGTGTATGAGGATGTAGCATTGTTCATGTGAAAGTTCTTGTTGTTATACACGGAAGCTCATGGAAGACAACAAACAACAGGCCAATTGTCAAAATACTGAAAATTAAATTGATGGAGGCTCAAATGCTCTGTTTTAATGACAAAACTGCAATGACTCGCATAAAGCATCATTGGTATAGTGCACAAAGACTGTATGGCCGTCTCCAAAAGTACCATTAAAAAAATGTATCAATCTGAAAATTATAATGGGTAAACATGCTCTGTTCTTCAGTGATTTAATACCAGTCAGTAAAATGAAAAGAACAACTATAGTGAGAAAAACTTGTAAAATGTCATTATATGCTTACCGTTTTACTTATTACATGTAAAATCATCACATTCTCATATCAGTTGAGTTTTAACTGTTCTCGTTAAAAAGGAACTACGAAAAATCTGAGTTGATCCAATCCTTGTATCGGACATTTAAGTAAAATTAACTACACAACAAAGTAAAATTAAAGAAGTATTTATGACACATGGGTTTAAAAAAACAACAACAAAGATATAGGATATTCAGTCAATATCATTATTCCATTATCATAATAAACTAGTGCCAGCTGTGTTTTAAGTTTCCATTTCAAAGACCTGGTTTGATAATTTACACTTTTTACAATTATATTTATTTATTATGACTTTACAGGGCACCAAAGTAAATCCAAATCCTCATATTTACAGCTGACAAATTCAAGTTTAAAAGGAGTAATACAGTTATCAAATACAGTTTCAAAAATTTCTTAAAACTTAAACTGTGTAGCCTCATCTTCATGCTGTACAGGAGAACATAGACTTC
The DNA here is from genome assembly GCA_038406115.1 of Haemulon aurolineatum. Classification (NCBI taxonomy): domain Eukaryota; kingdom Metazoa; phylum Chordata; class Actinopteri; order Lutjaniformes; family Haemulidae; genus Haemulon; species Haemulon aurolineatum. Next base: position 9,141,632 of record JBCAUF010000028.1, on the reverse strand, counting down.
CTGTTTTCGAATCAAATCAATTTTATTTATAAATTTGATAGTATAGCCCAAATTCACAAATCATAGTTTGCCTCAGAGGGCTTTACAATCTGCAAAGGGAGTGACACCCTCTGTCCTTTGACCCTCAATTTGAGTGAGGAAAAACTTGCCTCCAAAAACCCTCTTAACAGGGGAAAAAGGTGGAGAAACCTCAGGAAGAGAAGGGATTGCTCTCAAAGGATGTACAGAAGTGAAAGAGAAGTTGCGTCAGAACAGATCTTATGCCACTAATAGATAGATTAACCCACTAGGGGGCCTCCTGACCCCTTTTCCTACCACTTTGTGCTTTGTGTGTGCACCTTCTTGTCTCCAACATGGCAGTATCATTTTATTTTTTCCTTGATCCCCCAGATCAATGCTTTTAAAGTGAAACACGACCTTACAGTCCAGGTATTTACCGTAATACAATGTAGAGCCATCATGATGCCTTATTTAGGTTCAACATGTGTGGTGTGTACATACTTCAAGACTAACTCCAAACCATATGCTACCAGAACATTTGTTCTCTAAAGATTTCGCAATGAAATGACAGTGACTGCATTTTTTCAGTCTAAATCTGTGTTGTACTGATTCATTACAAACAATACGATAAGAAACATACTGACGCTGACAGGGCATTGCTGTCTTCGATACTAAAAAGCGTTCTGTGTTTAATCTAGCATGCTGCTAAAAACCTTTCATGTGGTTTGACAACAGAAGAGTGATAACTACCTAGCTTTCTTGTGACCCATATATGGTTGATATGGCGACGAATTATAGAGAGAGAAAAAAAGACAGACGTAGCAGAACACTGCTTATCAATCCATCTGCCCCCCTGAGTCGTTCTTACATAATTTCATACAGTATGCAACAAAGTCTAACTGCCTTACGATCTCCAATACAATACAGGGTGTTAAATATCAAGGGAAAAAAAAAACCCAAATAAGACTGTATTTGTAATACTTGATACTTCTAATACTCATTACCCATGAGTGGAGTGTGTATGGAAATGCCTTGTGCTGTCTGCAATACAGCACAAGGCATTATAGTTTTCACCACATGTCACATCCATACAACATTAATTTTTCATTGTGCTGTACTTTTTGTCAAGTCATCTTTTCTCATTTACTAGTTGACATGCTTGAAATTAGTTTATAAAAAAGTACTGCAAAATGCAAAAATAAAATAACAGGTCAAACCTGGGGACAGGTAGTGTTTGAGGCTATGGGACTAGTGGAGAACCACATAAAAAATATATATTTTTTGTATATACAATTGTCTAAAGAACAAATAAATGAATATGCAACTAATTTGTAATTAATTGTGAGCCATCTCATGACAATCATAAGATTAATTGTGATTAAATATATTAATCAATTGATAGCCCTAAGAGTAATTTTTTGTTGTAACAAGGAAGCCTACAGGCTATTTGTGTGCCCACAAATTGGGGCTCGTGTCATGGCTCGTGTAAGCATCACGTGCCACGTGTCTTTCTCCGGTCAGTTGTCATGGAAACATGCTGCGCTGACAGTGGTGCGGCGTTTGGACCAGAGAAAAAACAACGGACAAACGCACAAACTGAAAAATGAAACGATGTAACATGATTTTTGCAGCAGTATGTGTGAAAACAGTCTAAGAGTGAATGAATGAGAACAGCCATCTCATATCTGCATTACTTTCTGTTTGTGTTTAGCCACATTTACCATTTTAACTCTGTTCTTACTTCACGTTTCTGCTGCTCTTCAAATTCTGTGCAGTGTGAGAAGTTGTTGAAGCACAGTGGAGTTTTAATGAGTGAATGAGTGAATGAGTGAAACAGTTGTTTTTTAATAACGTAGCCCAATGAAATCGGAAGCACGTGTTCTCGTGGAAATTTACTGGTATTGGTATCGACTACTGGAATTCTGGTATCGCGACAACCCTAATGCCATGTATACAAACAGATGTGATATGTGGTGTCTTTCTGAAAACTGATTAACATGCAACACAGCACAAAGCATTTCCATACACACTCCAGTCATGGGTAATGAGATTTATTTTTCTATAAACATATATTTCAATGTTGTATGATAGCATTACAATAAATATATCATTCAAATATATATAACAGCCTTAACTTATTAACTTATGTTACAATGAAATACAATATTAAAAATAAATATGCAGGTGTATTTGACAGTGCTCAGATCTGGGTCAAAACAACTTCCATGTTTTATCCTTTACTTGGCAAGCTGTTTGAGTCCAGACCTGAGCCCAGATGAGAAGAGCAAACCAGACAGAGGAAAGTAAAGATCTGTTTAAATGACTATTTCTTACAGTGTGTTGTTGTTTGTAGTATTGAACTGTGTTGGCTGTGCATTATGTTGACAGACTGCAGATATTGATTCACTTGAAGGTAACTATAAAGGTACAAATTTATGTGATCACTCCTGAAAAAAAAATTGGCAACAAAGGAAGCAATTCCAATGGCACCCTATTTTAACCGTTAAACAACAAACCATGAAACAAAAACCTCTAATTCTATCAATTAATAATTTGCTATTTTCCATTACCATTTGAAAATGTAAAAAAACAAAAAACACTCCACTGACTAATCCACTGACAGTGGATTTGCAGGCCTGGGAGGTATTCAGTCATTGGACCTATTGAAGTTCCTGTGCTGGATACAGTGTTTAAGGTAACCCAAAAGTGCAGGTATTGGTTTGGTGTAGGGTGAAGGTGTCACGTTCTGCAGTAACTCCGTGCAGTTTAGCTGAAAGACAAGAAATCATATTAGTTCAGTGTACTATCTTTCATGAAAGTTCTTCTACATTGCTCTGCATTTGCTTGTCGGTGTAAAGGTATTTTTTTTGTGTGGTGCTCTAGGTTAGTGTGTGGGACGGTAAACCTTCACCGTAGATTTCACATTCTCATTGGGCAAATGTGCTGTCAAGAGGGAATTCTTACATTTTTTCCCTTGGTGATTCTCTCCAGGTTCCTCACAATCTCCTTCTCCTCCTTCCTCTGTTGTCCCTTATGCAGGATCTCATAAACTTTGCAGAAGAATTTATCCTGTATGGAACATAAACGAGAACATATATTAACCTTCATAAACCAAGCACACACACTTGGAAAAAAAAAAAAAAAGCAAAATGGCAATTGATACTTTCATTGCAATTTGGCTTCTTCAGTTAGTGTTTGTTCAGATCCTATCATCTGTCTTCAAACAGACGAAAGACACAAATTTAAGTCGAAAAATTAAGCCTGTGAATATTCTCATTCATCCAGGTCCAACTACACCATCAATGTGATGAGCAACAATGTTTCAAAGACATGACACTCATCTCACCTCACACATGTTTCTACCTTCAGCCAGTTGTGACACATCCTCCACAAAGTATTCCTGCAGCATATGGTAGAAAGATTAGATGAGTTTTTCTAACATCATATATTTTAACAAAATAATGTGCCAATAAACTGTTGCAGAAGTTAAGAAGCAAGATATACTCTTACCTGAGTGAGAGTTGTATTGTATTCGTCAGCCAACTCTAATAGACGATTTAGGTTATTTTCAGGCTTGTGATGAGGAGAGGCAATAGATGGACTGCCCAGCAGTACCACAGCAGATACCAGCAGAAACATCCTCATCTTCATCATACAAGCTTGATTGGTTGGCTGTTGAAACTATCGATCACTCAGTGCCAGCCTGTAGATTGTTTTGAAGTCTTGGCTGAGAATGCGATATTTATACTCGCTCTACCCGCGCCTTTGACACGTTTTTCCCCTCATTAAAGAAAAAAAAAGTGCAGCGAGTCTGCAGTGTTTGAGAGATAAGATGTGTTTGATTAAGCTGTGGTTGATGAGAAACTTCATCAAAACTGAGCTGTTTCTCTGACCCCAATCTATATAATTGGTTGCTATTTAAGTAAAATATATATACACATCAAGTGAAAACTGAAACAGCCTAAGTCTGCCACAAGCAATTTAATTACAGAACATTAGAAACTCACAGAGTAGCAAATAGGAAATAAATGCAAAATGTTTTAACTTTTTAAGTAGAACAGATCCTTCTTTTGCCATCATGTGGCTACTGAACATTTTGCAAAGACAACACCATTCCAAGTCTCAGAATGAGAATATAAAAAGTTTTATCCATAGAATTGAAGCTGTTTATGCAATTCATTAGAATGATAACATTTAGTGTCAGTTTGCCTTTGAACGTGTTTAATTTTTGACGTAACCTAAAGAACCTTTAAACAAGAGACAGATCATGGGGAACACACGAATAGCTGGATTTATGGAACTTTTGTAAGCAGTTCACCAAGTACTTGGTGAAACACAGTAAGTAATATGGTGCAGAGCACAAACTGGATTTTTGCAGAAAACAGTAACTTAAAATGGAACATTATCAGACAAGTATGCTTCAAAAGAGTTTCTGGAAATTTCTTTCCAGCTGGATGGACAAAAGGACGGGACAGAGATTTCCCTTTGTGTTGATGTAAAGCTGTGCTGCAGATCAGAAATGTTATGTATTATGGTTAATATTCATCTCTTTGGCTGATCAATTACCTCCCTAAACGGTTACTAGAAGGTGTAACTTCAAAGTATATATTCTTGTTATTGACTTTGTCAAACCAGATCAAAAGCAAGTGGCTCAAAGATAACTGTGCATTTCCAAAGGAGCTTAAAGA
>JBCAUF010000028.1:9065616-9088975 GCA_038406115.1 Haemulon aurolineatum | reverse complement strand
CACACACACACATATCTCAACACTCAGTGTCTCTCTTACTCCATGGGTCTTCCTGCTGCAGCGTGGCTCATGGGACTTTAATCTAATTCAGAGTTGTTCAGTCATGTTTATTGAGGTGACGTTAATGCAACAGCGCTGCAGCTCGCCTCTCACACAATCTCCCACAATCTTCCATCCAGTAGATGGCCTCATTGTGCCTCTGCGCGGCAAGCCTGCCGGCTACAAGTTCACGTCAGGACACTGAGGCACCTTCATTTTTTAAGCTGCTCCTCTGTTTTTGTGACTTTACAGCAGCGGTGTTATTCGAGTTTTTGTCAGTGGAAGTCAAGTCTAAAATAAAGTGCAGGCAGAGGAGGGAAGACCACCACTGTTGTAAAACATGAAAGAGTGAGTCTATGATGGAGCCTATTGGTAAATGAGGAAGTCACCAAAATATGACAGAAACCGGGTGTCAGATTACATAATTTGAGAAAAAAATCCTCTTTTTCCCATGATTAATCACCACTTTGGCACTTAAAACGTAAATTTAGCGCATAAAGATTTTTGTCATCATTACGCATGTGGCTGAACTCTTCAGCAGACAAAAAGGTGTGTTGTGCGGTGTAACTCTGGAGTGGCTTCACCCTCCACCGCCTCCATGGGCAGATGGAGCAGTTGTGGCAAAGACCGTGGCGCACAGCAGCAGCAGGCGGCAGCTGAGCGGAGAGAGAGGGGCGCGCACGAAAAACGGTCTTGGAGAGACCAGAGTCATTCCCGTCACTCTCCGCTGGCCAGTCAGACCGCGGACGCATCGCGGGGCGAATGAATGCTGCGCAACAGAGGATGACCCTCAAAGGGAACGCGTGACGGCGGACGAAAACACCTGAGGACCGTCGCAACAGGAGGGGGGGCGAGCGTGACTGGCTCCCCATGGAGGAGAGCGCAGAGAGGGCGAGCTCCTTCTCCTCCGCTTGGCGCCAAGATACAAGTTGGATATACGCCGAAGAGATGTGGATTTGGGGGAACTGATTATTTCCCGGAGTTGATTTTGGATTCGTATCTTATTTCCAAGCCAAGTCAAGACGTCGCTGCGGGTCCCGAGCTGTCCACATCCACGGAGCGGAGCGCGCGCGCGTGTCTAAAAATTCAGAAAATACGAAAATAACCTGCGCCTCTGTCTCAGAGACGTCAAGCCAGGGATTTGCACTGCCAGAGATGATTTAGGTGGGTGGCCAAAATAACTCCTGAATGTTTTTTTGTTTTTTTTTTTTTTCTTTTTTGACCAGCCGAGCTTTCGTTTTGCTGTGTCCACATAAATGGGCACGCAAACTCAACCAAAAGGAGGGAGAAAAAACTGACCTCGCATCTGGAGAATTGCATATTGATGAGCTTTCCTACCTGTGATGATTTCGACATGTATTGCATCTCTCTGATATCCATATGGACTCTTGAGACTTTTGAGTGATTTCTTTTCTGGCTCCACTTTTTAGGTGAAAATGTTGGACAGATGCTGTGCCGTGCACTGTCAGGGGGGCTGCGTTCAAAGAAATAGAACAAATTAAATAACTAAAACGCAACACCATAGCAGCCAGGCTGGATCAGCGTGGAGACGGGCACCAATATAACCACACGGACACGCCTCGAGGATCATTAAACAAATCAGATAAACGCAGCACGAAAACCATCAATAGAAGTTATTGATGAGGCGGTATATAAAGCTAATGATTGGCCGAGCCTCTGTTTACTCAACAGCCTGGCAACAATATGGTGTGAAACTTTGGCTGAGGGCTTGACAGCAGAGGCACACACAGTGAGAGGAGAAAACGGAACAAGGACTGCACTTTTTCAGCTGATTTCCCTTGCTGCTTTCCATGAACACAGCGCTGATTGGAGAAATAATTGCAAACAACGGCTGGAATATTCCTCCTCCTCCTCCTCAAACTAGAATGTCTGCTGCCTGTACTGCTGCTGCAGGAATTTATGAACCGGGCAATTTTGGGTGGCACATTTCCGAAGAGGTCTTTTCGCAGCGTTCGTAGCAGCTCTCGTGCAAGGATGGTGGTTGGGACAAGGAGCCTATGGATGACCCAGTCCGTGGGAGAGCTGGTGCCGAGACAGTTGACCTCTCCACCAGCCTCGCCGTCCGTCTGAAACTCCTCCCCAGAGAGGCGCAGCTGTTGCAGGCTGGGGATGTGATGGGGTGACTGCTCGACACCCCCCTCACCCACCCCCTCTCTCACTTTATTAGCAGTGTAATAAAAACAATGGATCAGAATTTCTCAACGGTTCGAGATGGCAAGCAGCTGCTACCAGAGAGAGACTCGTCCAAGCGCGTGCTGACGGGATGCTTCCTCTCCCTCCTCATCTTCACCACGCTGCTAGGCAACACGCTCGTGTGCGTCGCCGTCACCAAGTTCCGGCACCTGAGGTCGAAGGTCACCAACTTCTTCGTCATCTCGCTGGCCATCTCGGACCTCCTGGTGGCTATCCTGGTGATGCCGTGGAAGGCGGCCACTGAGATCGTGGGGTTTTGGCCGTTCGGTGAGTTCTGCAACGTGTGGGTGGCTTTTGACATCATGTGCTCCACCGCCTCCATCTTGAACCTGTGTGTGATCAGTGTCGACCGCTACTGGGCCATCTCGAGCCCCTTCCGCTACGAACGCAAGATGACCCCTAAGGTGGCGTGTCTGATGATCAGTGTGGCGTGGACCCTGTCTGTCCTCATCTCCTTCATTCCCGTGCAGCTTAACTGGCACAAAGCTCAGACCACCAGCTACGCAGAGCTAAATGGAACATACCCTGGTGATCTGCCCCCCGACAACTGCGACTCCAGCCTTAACAGGACCTATGCCATCTCCTCCTCCCTTATCAGCTTCTACATACCCGTGGCTATCATGATCGTCACCTACACCCGGATCTACCGCATTGCCCAGAAACAGATTAGGAGAATATCTGCCCTGGAGCGGGCAGCAGAGAGTGCCAAAAACCGTCACAGCAGCATGGGGAATAGTGCGAACATGGAGAGTGAGAGCTCCTTCAAAATGTCGTTCAAACGAGAAACCAAAGTCTTAAAGACGCTCTCAGTCATCATGGGAGTGTTTGTGTGCTGCTGGCTGCCCTTCTTCATCCTGAACTGCATGGTTCCGTTCTGTGAGCCGAATGTGCCGGACGGTGCCACGGACTTCCCCTGCATCAGCTCCACCACCTTCGACGTGTTCGTGTGGTTCGGCTGGGCAAACTCCTCGCTCAACCCCATCATCTATGCCTTCAACGCCGACTTCCGCAAGGCCTTCTCCATCCTCCTGGGCTGCCACCGGCTGTGCCCGGGGAGCAACGCCATCGAGATCGTCAGTATTAACAACAACATGGGCGCCCCTACCTCGAACCCCAACTGCCAGTATCAGCCCAAGAGTCACATCCCGAAGGAGGGCAACCACTCGGCCAGCTACGTGATCCCCCACAGCATCCTGTGTCAGGAGGAGGAGCTACAGAAGAAGGATGGATGCGGAGGGGAGGTCGAGGTGGGGGTGGTAAACAACGCCCTGGAGAAACTCTCCCCAGCCATCTCGGGGAATTTAGACAGCGATACTGAGGTCACGCTGGAAAAGATCAATCCCATAACACAGAACGGACAGCATAAAGCCGTGTCATGTTGAGCAAAGGCAAAAGACAGATCGGAGTACACTGAGGCATATATGCACAAAGGGAAGAAAAGCTTGCAGAGAGGGACAGCAGGAGAAACAAAAGACAGACATCTTTAAGAACATGGCTGACAGGGAGACAGCGAGTGGGATATACAGGACCTTGAGACTGTCAACAAAAATCTACATGGGAAAAAAAAAAAAAAACCTACAGAATGTTTTAAAGTAAAGGCACTTTATCCTGGATATAACTATCTGCAAAATACTTTCAGCATTTATTGATGAAATTGACACATTTGATGATAAATGTTGATAATGTGAATATTAACGCAGAACACTAGCTATGTGCACATGCATACATTTTTCTTTGATACTTACAAAGATGTATGCATCTGCATTTGTATACTGTACAGTGCTGACACGATCCTGCAAGGACTCAAACACAGTATATACAGCGGAGAGAGATGTAGTAACTATTAGCAAAATGTCTTGTAGGTAGGTGCTTTGTATCTGTTTCATGGGAGAAAGAGCGTTGTGAGTAAATCAGTTTTGGTACAATATGATTACTTTATTGCAGTTATTTCTCTCAAGTACTTTCTTCAAATGCCAATTTTATTGCAGAATTAAAACACCTAGGCCTACGTCACAGCGGTAATTTAAAAGACACCAAAGTACAGTACCAATGAAATGATTCAAGATAATGCAGTTAAATAATGAAAGGTGTCACAATTTTAAATATTTGATTTCCACAACCCCATACCCATATAATCTTGCAGTATCTACAGATGCATATAAAACCTGATCTGCTCAGAGGTCCAACTGATACGTGTGTGTACATGAACGAGAGAGAGGCAGAGAGAAAGAAGTGGATAGAAAAAGTCACTCCTACTTTCCTTCCCTCGCATCCTATTAGGATCCATCCTCAGTTATGCTCACCTGGGACGGATCAGACTGGCTCACCTGAACGTTCCTCCATTTCTACCTCCTCACTCCCTGTTTTCATTAGCTTTGTCTCCCTCCTCTCCGCTGCTCTACAGCAAGCCCTCTCTAGGGCCCTGTGGTCTCCTCTCCTTTCCATTTTCCTGCTCCCGTTTCCTCAGTCAGCAAAGTCCCTTCCTCCCTCGTGCTGCCCCTGTTTCTCCAGCGTTGTCAACCTCTTCCTTCCACTCCACCTTCCCTGCTCGTTCCCCCAGTCAGCACGGCCCTCTACACCTGCCTGTACCTTCCTTTTGTGTTTTTCTTTTCCTGTCTGCCTTCTCCTCGCCGTCTCCTTTGGCAGCCCTCCATTTTAAGTCCTTGCTCGGCCTCCTTAAGGCGGCACTAATGATTCTATTTCTGGCAAAAGCAGCGAATCCGTAATTAAAAATAGAATGTAAATGTCTAAACTAAAACTCCCGCACTTGGACAGAGGAGGTGGAGCAGCAGCAGCAGCAAGCAGAGTTCACTCAGCTGTAATGCAAGTGACACTTTGTGACCTTTTGCAAACTTGCAGATATCTGATTTTGTAAATTGCTCATGCTGGGAGCCATGCTGCGCTGTAGTAGCAATGTGGAGCATGCGGTGTGACAGTCGCTCTGTTCGCAGGGGTGGAGTCCAAGACAAACCACCATGATGAGGGCTACCTTCAAGATATGACACATATTTTCATATTTTCTCCTCCTTTTTTCCTCCTCCAACAAGATCTTCTACAAAGAACATTTTGAGGAAGTCAGACATACTATGAAGGCGTCTGACAGGTTGTTAGTGATTTTACACCACAAATTTGCTGTGAAACTAACTGTCAAAATGTCATGTTTCTCTCGGCAGATGGTTTACAAAAGATAAGAGTTTACAATAAATAGCTTCACATCCAAGGCTCAATTTGAGTGTAAAGACTATGTAATATTTGCTTGACATTGCCCTGTTGGGCCACAATTAACAGTTACTGTATTTGATCATGGGAAATGCTAAAACAATGTAAGTGGTCAAGTAATCTAACTCCGACTCTGAAATATCTGTTATGTCAATGTAAAGTATGCCAACAGTAGCTGACATTAGCCAACATAGACTGCTGGTCCTAGCAGACCAAGTGAGGCTGTTTCAGCAAAACTCCTGAGTATTAAATTGTGCTGTGGGGTGTTGTATTGCTTATGGATTTGACCGTTTATTTGTAAGAGGAAAACTGTTGTTTCTTATTTCAAAAATTACATCCAAGTTGGGGTTTTATGTATCTGTAGTTGTTAAAGTCAAACATAAGGAACAAAGAATAAGAATATGAATGTAAGGTGTGGGATGGTCTACTTGTTATCTCTACCTAAATAATAGAAAGCAGAATTCTTAATGTAAAAGATGTGCTTGGCACACTCTTGTTTCTTTTAGGCTGAACTGAGTGAAATGTATGTATGTTTTTTTAATAGCTCAGTTCAAGGAAATGCAAAGTCTATGCGTGGCACACATAATTATAGAGCCAGACATAATTAGCTCTCTAGTCGGAGCCCACACGGCTAGTTTTCTGCTGCGTTCGGTATTGCGGGGGAAAGACTGCTCAACAGCATGCTTCCTGACATTGTGTGCCGAGCGTCCGCCGTGTGCTGTGTGTGTCCATGAAGGCGTGAAACTGTTGCACATCAGGGAAAGGAAGAGCTGATCCAATAGAAAGCAATTGGTCTTGAACGAAGCATTTGATTTTCCTGCTCTGGAAAATCCAATGCTATCTAGATGGCAACAAAAGAGGGGGGGTTGGGTGGGGTTGACTGGGGTTGGGTGGGGGCTTTTAGCTCAATATGTGGCTTGGCTTGTGACACAAAAGCAACTCATTGTCCTCTCTGTCTCCCTGTCCTCAGCTCCTGCTACTTGCTGCTCCATCAGTTTAAAATGGACATTCATGAGCTGCAATTTTGATTGGCCGCCCTTAATTCTCAATGAATCACATCTTTTGAGTGCTCAAATTCGATTTCAGTTGCCACAGTGTACACTATGACTTCCCCCATCTGCTCTAAGTCCCGAGCCTTTTAGAAATAAACCATATCAGTCCCCCCTCCCTTTTCTGGCTTCATCAGTTCCTCTTAATTTACTCCCTAATTATTTCCAAACACAAGCCAGCTCAAACATGTGATGTAAACACGAACTGCGCATAATCTGTCAGGGCTGGACGTGGAAGGGAGCTGCCTTGGGGAAGATTTGCCTCCTCCTCGTCCTCCATCCGCCCCCACCCTCTACCCTCCTTTTTCTCCATCTCTTTCTCTTTTCTCTTGGCTGCCTCTGTCGACTTGATGAGCGTTTGCGATGTTAGCACAGATTGAATATATTATTAAATAGACAGGACCTACTGTTTCTCTTCTGTAGTTTGAGTCAAAGTGTTGAATCAAAGCCCCACCTATGATGATGATGATTATCATTATTATTATTATTGTTACAACATTTTTTAGTATTGCTGTTGCCAAAATTAAAATTTTTTGGCTGAATGTGGCTGTACTGTAGCTTATGCTGTGATTTAACAAGTGTTTTATAAGCTGAAATTCTGTCGGGGGGGATGGGGTGGGGGTATGGGTATGGGTACTCTTAATGATATAGAGATTAATCTGCCATTTGTTGTGACATCATTGGCATCTACAGGTTTACCAGATGTTTTTTTTTTCGTATATGCTGTATGTACACATTTATAGAAACATACCTCCAGCTGAGAGTTGAAATGATCTCTGCTGTACCGTGGCTCCATGTAAAGCCTGCACCCCCACCCCCACTCCCCCCAACCCTCCGAGCCCTCACCTTGTCAACTCGGTGAGTCATCTTTCCAGATGCCGCTGCTTTGATTTCAGAGGAAGGCGATGTCGGGCAACGGTCCCACAAGCAAAATGTTTTGTTTGATCCAGAGCATCTCCTCCGGGCCGCCCCTACAAGTTGCTTTGGGGAGCGACGGTGACAGTACACGGACTCTCAATCAGTGTAGTTACATGACGTATGACGACTTAAGCAAATCTGACAGTGCAGGATCTCTCCTCTTCCTCGCGACGAGAGGGCCAAAGGGACGCAGCAGACAGCGAGCAGAACAACACTCCCAGGCCCCGGGAGTACGGAGGCATTTTAATGACGATGTTTCAGCTTACTTAAACTGTCTAGGATAATGACGGAGTCCCTACCTCGACATCGATTCAGTGACAAAGCTTCATGTAAAAAAATTACATTGCAGTATTTAGGCATGGGGAGTGCAGGGATAGAGTATTGTACAATGATGTTCAAAATGTAGTCGTGATGAACACAAGTGCTTTTTATCTTCAAGAATCCTTAATGTGTGTAGCAAACTTACATGCTGTATGTTTTCTCCAGTGTGGGATTATAAATTACAGTAAGACGCGATGGTCACTGACTATTTATATATTTATTTATTTACATGTTTCTGGTGTTCATTCATGAAAGTGATGTCAACGATTATAACCCTCAGAATAATTACAATATTTAGTTTACAGTTTGTACAAAAAAAATGTGTCCTTCTTGTAAAATAAACATGTATGTATTTTCTTTTTCTTTTGCATCTGCGCTCTCCGAGTTGCGTTTGTTTGAGAGGGGTGTGTGGATGATGGCGAGTGGTGCTGTACGCTTGACACTGGGTGGGTATCGGAAGATCATGTCGCTGCAGCGGATCGAAAGGAGATTGATTCTGAACAGTGACGCATATTTTTTTCCAGCTCCCTGAGCGCGGTGTCCTCGCTGTGTTCCTGCCTTCGCCCCGCATTTACATAACCTGACAGCCACTTGACAGTTGACACGTCCTCTTCCTCTGCTCCCTCGCCTGCCTCATTTGCTAACTTAAATGTGGGCACAAAACACACACAGACTCAAAGGCGCGCAGGGGAACATTTTCAGAGCTAAAGCCCACTGCAATATGGTAATAAAAAAAAAAGCTAATTTTTTACACGCGACAACACTTTTCTTGTTAATTGACACTTTTAAGGACAATATATATTGTATAATTTTTCCTGACCAGTGTCTGGACATGCAATGTACTGTATGTAAGTGTCTGAATTGGATTTAGCCTACAGCTACGATGTCCCCGCCTTTTTATTTAACCTATAGAGACTGGAATGACAATCAATAATCTCTTTGGAGCACAGTTGGTTGGAGCTTGTTTCATCAGCTTTTTCACCTGAAGGCAAGAAATAAATCAAAATGAGTATAAACGCTCCGACAGACTTGGCAAAAACCATGACCTCCAAGTTAAACTGTCTGATCATTGAGTTGTACTTCAAAGCAATGCTTTACATATCTCTGGTGAATTCAACGTAGTAAGAATCAGCGGTGAGCAGATTTGACTCGTGCTTAATCTCATTTCACACCTCTGTGAGTTTTCTTTGTATACATTAAGTAAGGGTCAATATATCAGAATTGGGAAATGTACCTCAGCGTTAGTTACACCTACAAGAATTTTTTATTTTTTTTAATCTACAGTGTAGGCCAGCCATGTCTGGAGAAAAAGCACAGAAGCAGAACTGCAGAGTCCCCTTGGCTGACCGCTCTGTAGCTGCTGGTGCTGCTTTAACTAACATCTGTTTGAGTTTGTCGCTTTCTCTCTCTCTCTCTCTCTCTCTCTCTCTCTCTCTCTCTCTCTCTCTCTCTCACACACACACAGATGAACTTTTTGGGAGTATTTCCAAAATGAAATTGGATCCAGACAGGACTGAAATCAGTAGCTGTTAGTATATTGAAAAAGTCTTAACATTTTCAACTCCTGCTGTTTGTATCAAAACATATACATATAAAGAAATAAGAATGCATTCTCAATGGCAGCGATGCTCAGTGGTTACAAGAGAGTAGCCAAAGAGAGGAGATAAACAGTGATACAAAGGCTCTCAAACTGAAATCTTATGCACAGCCACCAAACAGCCCTGGTGGCATTTGCTGAGAAACTCCATGACTGAATCAGATTCAGATTCTTTACACTAACGTAAACAAGTTCTTCTGACACAAGTGTTTTCTTCTTTTTTCAAAAAACCTCCATCTTGTCTGAACTCCTTCTATACGCAAGCCTTATTATTTCTTGTGAGCTGAATGCTCTTGGAGAATTTATGTAAAAAAGTCCTGTTAGTCACTGAATCATTCGAGTCAAGCAATGTTGACATACACTTGCTGGAGAAGTAGTTGAAGAAAGGGCCAAGAAAGGTTACAACCTCAAAATTTCCTAAGACAGTACAAGGACGCAATCATAAAAGTGCCATTTTATAGTGAAGCAGGTTCATTATCCTGCTGCAGTTGCTCTGTGGGCTTAAACACAGACCTATGGATCAATCGTTTAGCTTTCAATCACCAAGATGAATCTCTCCCTCGGAAAACAGCGAGCTCACACTATAGTCACAGTAAGAGGGGTTGCTTTCCATTAGATTGAATTGGCTTTATTTTGAACAACTTCTGGTGAGCTTGTTGATGGCAATAGAAAATGTAAAGACATGACTCAAGGGTTGTCCACACCAAGAGCAATAACAATAACTGTGATGAAAACTATATAAGCACCCACACCGATGAAAGCCCTTTAAACAGTACGCCCTCTCTATGTTTCTACTGTATGTTGTGTGGATAAACAAAAGGAAAACCTAAAGGTTATGTGTTCATGAAATCTGGCAAAGACAAGAGGAGGTAGGAGAATGCGAAAGTCTGTCTGAGTTGTCGCCTTCAGACCCCATCAGCACCGTTGGCAGTGTGACTCAGGTGAAAATACGTTTTTATGCATCATTTCAAGCCCAATGTTCCTTTAAATAAGAGCTCAATAAGTTGTGAATGTTGCCGTAAAATTGGATGCATTTAGATTTTCTGTCAGTATTTCCTATTGTCCATCAAATTGCACTGAAAATGGTCCCAACAAGATCATTTGCCAGTGTCCTTGTCGTTATCCCTGTGATCTGGACTCCACCATCCACTTGATTTTTTAAAACTTTATATTTATTGTTATTGTTAGAGGTATTGTTCTCAGTGTGGACAGCCATTTACGATCCTGTGAGCCTCCTATTTGAGGAGGTAAGTAATCCTGGTATTTTAGGACCCAAGCAGTGTCGTAAAATCTGGACTGACAACAAGAGAGAGAGAGTTCTTTAAATATTTCTGACTTTCTGGCACATTCTGACAGTCGCCATGTGTATCGATATTTAACCTATCCTGATCCAGCCTGAGAGGGAGAGAGACAGGAATGGGGTCACAGTGGAAATACAGTCAAGGTTAATGATAGACTGCAGGCAACAAAATGCAACATAGTGTTGTTCTTGTGCGTGTGTGTGTGCATGTGTGTGTTTGTGCATGCGTGTGTGCGTGCATGCACACTGCTGTAATGCGCTTATGTAACTGCACCAGCACCCATTCAGCTCCTTTGCTCATTCCCAACTTCACAGAAGCAGCAGGCAGCATCCTTTCCACAAATCCAGAGCCCCCTGCGTTTGCTGATACATTTAGAGATGTAACCAAATGGCTTAGAGCAAGTCTAAACTGAGATATGTTTTTATTTTGGGGAGTGTCTTGGGGGGGCCACCAAGAATTGTAAACTCTAAACAGAGACCAGCAAGTCTCAACCCAAGTCAGGGTTTAAATATTTGAGGTCATTAAGGACAGCTAAATGCAGTCATTTGTGTTTGTCCTTTTCCCCTCAACTCTTTTTTACTCTGATACTGCTTACTACTTTACTACTTGACGTCACAGCAGCCCCACTTCACTAGTGTCTACTGGACTGCATTACACATGCTGCTGTATGAGGTGCAAATTAAACAGTGAAGGTTATCAGGTCACATATGCTCTGTGGGCCGTCTGAGTTTAATACAGTCTGATATGGGACGTACTTAAAGTTTGGGCTGCTAAACACATAAAATAATGCATCCCTGAGAACTGCTGGGCTTCACTGGTTTCTGATTAGATATGGGAAAAACATGAATTTTAATCTAGGCTTTGTGGTGGTGGAGTAATTACAATCCATGCAGCTGATCTCCCATGCCCTTTAAATTTGCCAAATTTGTTTCACAAGAGTTTTCTGATGGAGATGGGCTTTTTTCCTCTGTGATCCCTGCGAGACACCCAAGACCTCTCCGAAATGCTGATCTTGATTATGCTAAAGATTTGTGACATTTGTAACAGCCTTGTCTCTCACCCGTCGCCCGTGGGACATGGGTTTGATTTTATTCATGTTATTGCGTCTATTCATTTATTTCAATGTAGTCGAGCATCCATTTAAAGGAACATGTCCTTGAGCTGCGTCTTTACCCCTGTCTCTGCCAGCAAACTCTCAGAGGCCTTTTTGACAGCTACTTCCAACATTACTCAAGTGCCTCTGTTCAACACTGGAGGGAGGCGGGGGGGGGGGTCTGGGGCTTTTGATCACTTTTATAGCATCTGCTTGACTCTTCTGCTCCCTTGAGGAACAGAAAGAGAAAAAAAAATGGAAGAAATATAGCCTTCCTGTGGTTACATGACACCATTACAATTCTGTAAAAGATGTTATGTAGAAATATCATCAAGTCCCGAAAATCTGAGAGTTACCCTGACCTTATTTTGAGGAACAAAAACCAATTGGTTACCAGAATCACTTTAGTGTTATTGATTCCCGTACGAGAAGGACCCCACTGTTAACAGTTTGTCTGTGATGAGCTGCATTGAAGCCATTAGTTCAGCACTGACTTGCATGAAGACCTCCAGCTGTCCCCTGCATATTGTGCCTGGAGAACCTTTGTATGAGCTGTTTAGATCACATGCTGTTAGCATTTTATCTAAGCACCTGTCTTATTACCACCCCTCCCCACCATCATCCAAGGTTTCAAGAGGTTGACTGTAAAGTGATTCAATAGACCTTGATTGTGCAAACAGTATGCCAAGCTCTCACTGTCAAGGTAACCAAAACGAAGCTCACAAGCCTCCCTGTAAATATAGCACACAGTCACACTTGTACTTACTTATACACCCACTCAACTTTATCAAGTTGAAGAAATCTATCTTTGTTCTTTGTTTGTGTGTCAGTGCCATCACAGTTATAGGCCAAATTACATTTTCTGGCCTCTTATTGATGTTCAAAGCGTAAATACTACCTGAACCTCTCCTCTCATCCCCTCTCCTTCTGTCTCCTCTCCTCTCCTCTCTCTCTCCTTTCCCCATACCCTTCATCCTTCTTCTCCATCTCAGTGACTCACTGTCCCTCTGGTGTGAAGTGCTTTATCTCATCAAGAAATGGATCAAGTGGGTCATTTTTATTACCTCAGTAGACCACTACACTCAAGCAATAAGATAGTAAAAGATTAAGTTGCCTATTTCTTGAAAAGAGGGTTGATAAAAATGACAGTCTTTCAAAATAAAAAGCTTATTTATGTCATTATGTCCCACTGAAAAGATAATAAAATATGTCATATTGCCAAAGCAAATTCTAGGAGGGAGCTACTGAGTTTCTGTTGCACTTTGGACCAGCTGCAAAAGCCAGAGTGAGTGTCACATGAAGAGGGTTCCAGCATTAAAGAACATAAATAAGTCCTACTTCCCTATCAGAGAAAAACAAAGTCTGTGGTTTGAATGACAGATGCCCAGTGGATTTTTCTTTATCACAGTGGAAAACCTGTTGAGTCCTTTGAAAAGACAAAGTCAAAATAAATATGTTGAACTCTCCAGGTCCTGGAAAACTGAGGACAGACAGAAGCAAAAGTTTAACTGTCTTGTTATGGTGCAATGTTTTATTTATAAACACACTCTGGTGTCTTTCTCTGCAAGGTTGTACACTCACTCTAAACCTGCAGATTCCTCTCGATTCCTCATTATCACATTGCCATAATGCTAATGTATGGTCTTTCGAGTAACATCAGCCTGCAGCCTCCAACTCTTAGTTCTCACCAACCTTTGTTTTGGCGGAATATTTCATTGCATTGTCACTGAAAAAGCATATTTGGTCTCAGCTTTTGCAAATTGTATAAAATTGTGTGTGTGTGTGTGTGTGAGAGAGAGAGAGAGAGAGAGAGAGAGAGAGAGAGAGTGAGTATTTTTCCTCTGCGTACATCAAAACTGTAAAACTACTAAACTTTGCAGAATTGTAAAAAACGTTTCTCTGGGCTAGGTTTTACAGCACTGATAAATCCAGTGACTGACGGGTCAGTACAGATGGACATCAAAGTTATTTCACAAACGTGCAAATAAAGTCATGACATGATAAAATAATGCATGAGGCCACATATATTACATATTTTGTATAAGGTACTCTTTATAATATAAGAGCATACACTGTATCAACATACACTGGACTGCTAATTCAGGGTCCTGATCGCCATGTGTTCTATGCAGTGACTCTGCACAAACACCCTGCTAATATCAAATTCATTTCTTGTTCTCTCTGCTATCAATCAATTTTTCAATGCTTAGCACAGACTGGTGGCTGCCACTATGCACCTGAAGAACAAAGACAGACAATAACTCCACACCTCACACTGCAGAAAATCAACAAAAGGAAGCAAAAATCTGAGAC
This sequence comes from Haemulon aurolineatum, assembly GCA_038406115.1. Classification (NCBI taxonomy): domain Eukaryota; kingdom Metazoa; phylum Chordata; class Actinopteri; order Lutjaniformes; family Haemulidae; genus Haemulon; species Haemulon aurolineatum. The sequence continues at coordinate 9,074,911 of JBCAUF010000028.1, read as the reverse complement.
ATTGTAGAAAAACAAAACTCCTTGCTACTGTGATCTGATGGCATGGAAACTGTGTAGGACTGCAACTTGGCCTGAACCTGATGGGAGAAAATTAACATATCACTTCTGCCACATTCTTATCACATTGCTACTCGTATGTAAACATAGTTAATTGGGTCCCCAGAGAATTATCAGCTGACACTGCAGTTTCTCTCTCTTACAGAGCTTACTATTTTGGCTTTCTGGCCTGAAATTCACTGTGTTGTACTGTCTCTAAAACCCTACTGTACACTACCTGCTCAGCACCAAACAGCAAACAGACAAAGAGGAACATTTAGTAACTAAAGAACCTGATATTTTTAGTCAGTGGAAGCCAGAACAGAGCTAAAAAGGAGTGCTGGACTTACGCAGGAATAATGCTTCTCTGAGGATAAACCTAAATGTCTTTGTGACTTATGGAGGCAGTGTGCCATTAATAAACACTTTTCACCTGAATTGCTGTGTTTAGTTCCCCAAGCATGCGTCACTATACCCCAACTCCAACCTCCACCAGAGGGCTCAGGACTCCTTGGCCGGGCAGACTCAGACGTCCTCCTGCGGAGCGCTCTGTCAAGATCTCATATTCATGTGTGGTGAAGTCTCCTCTGACTGAATAAAAAATGAGATCTGTCTAACGCTGCATTAATTGATGTGGCCCTACATATCTAGAATCCAAAGCTGGCTGTCGTGAACTTCATCAAGAGATCTGAAAATACCTGTGAATCTTTTAACGCTGGAGATGGCTTCAGTGTGTGAAGGTGGGATATCTAGATGCGTGTGTGTATCCATCCACTGTTGTCAGCACAGAGTGTACCTATCCATGTGCGACTCTGCTGTGCAGCTGCTGCCATTTATCTGCTCCTGACCAGTGCTGTGTTTGCTATGTTCTGTGCTAGACTGAGCGCACCTGTCTCCTCTTTGCCTCCATTCATTTGTAATGTAATGATTTATGCCCAAACCTCCCGAGGCATAGCCGCCGTGTCCTACTTTAGACTGAGCAAAGATGTTAGAAGGAATTAAATAATAATTCATTGCAGTTATTCCTCCCTCAAATAAATTGCTCCACTGACCGGTTCCCCTTGGCAATACCTTATACATTTTATTACCTACATGCATTGCCTCTCCCTGAGATTGAGGTCAACAATTAGTCAAAAATATCCCATTGAGATATTTCACACAGGTTTGTAATGAATCATTTAGACTATCCATTAGCTTCAGTGCCCAGTACATGTGTGCAAAAGCCTTTGGTAGGTATGTGAACAGATCAGACATGGATCTGGGTTTTTGTTTTAACCTCAACATGTCACTGTCCCATAAAAATGCACCTAATTTTTAATCCATTTAGTTAATTTGCATTTGGACAGGAGCTGAAGGTAAAAATTGCAGATTCTTAACAAGTTATTATTCAGATAAATATCTGTAGCCATCAGCAGCAGGGATATCTGCAGTCTCTGGTCTTTTTGATGCATTTCCTATAATTCTGTGCACTGCTTGCACAGCAGGCACCATTACTAATTTAAAACTTTCAAACACATGGGAGTCTAATGGTTGGAGTTTACCTTCATGCTTTTAACAAAATCTCCAAGCCCCTTGTCCTCCACATAATTGGAATAAATTTTATTGTGTCAGCAGGATTATTACTGACACTATCGCATTTTTAGTTGAAGCTTTACTTGCTTTCTAAGACGACCTTATGCGTGCTGATGCGTGTTTCAATAAATTTAACACCATCCTCTCTGGAAACCATATTTGAAATGCTGTATATTAATATGCGATATTCAGTACATTTTTGCCCCCCAGACATGTTTCCTCCAGAAGGGGCCTGAGCTCTCTTGGCTCATTACACCATTCAACTGCCTTCTGCCATTAAAGGGTTAAAGAAGGTCAGAAGAGTAATATTTGCATAACTTTATAGAAATGTTTGTTTTATTTTCTCTTAATGAAAGGCTGCCAATGGGAAACATTAATAACTATTACAGCACTATAAACTCCTTGTCTAACATGGATGGAGTTTTTCATTATGCTCCAGCTTGTTGTTATTGATGCCTTCAGGCAAGGTCACCGAAAACATCCTCAGCTCATCCGCCTGCCTTGAATTTTTCAACATATTCCTATCTTAGTTTTCATTGGTAAATCCAAAGAAAATTGCTTTTTCTTATGAAAAAGGACTTCAAATCTCACTTTCTGTCGGTTGAACTCATCACCATCACTCGCTTACTTTGCATGATGTGCTACCTGTATTCGGTCAAATCAGTTTCAGAAAGTGTAGGTGTTTTCTCTTTATAATTCTGGCATTTACAGCAGCCACTGACTGTAAAGGCAGCACAATGTTAGAGCAACACAGTTACAAGGAGAACAGGCAGAAATGTTTAAAAATAAAGCTGATGGGTGGAAAAGGATGAATTTCCAAATGTAATCTCTTGTCGCACACCAGGGAGAAGCCAGCTGCCCGGTTGAATCAGGGTAAGTGATCTTAATCAGATCAATAACTAGGACTCCATAATCATATCACAGTGATGTTGCTTAACTAACTGCTGGCCCACAGGGTCAACTGGCCAACATGGAAAACTTGTGCTGTTCCATGTGGTCAGCCCGGCCCTGCTGATAGGGTAATTGCATTCTGAAATTCCATCAGTCAACACTAATTGGCTGGGCAATTCATCACTAAAGATATGTAATCTAGGAAATTCAATACATCAACAAGAAAAACAAAACCAGAAAAATGCAGAAAACTAAATAAGAAAACACAACCAACTGAATGAGTTGGAACAGCCTCTTGTTTTGCCAAGGCCCAGCCAGATTACACTGCGACAGCCCAGCTGTACAGTAATGTGAACTGCAATTTAAGGATTTTTAAAAATCAAAATAAGCTGTTTTACAGTACCAAGAGAGCACAGCTTGGAATAGTGCCTCGTAACACCACTGTGCTGATAGCAGTGGATTGTAAATAAAGCATTCTGCAGTTTTAATTGGTTTCTTTAGATGCTGCCATCCATGAGCAGTCACTGGACTTGCAGGGTTTGCTCTGTTCACGGCATCATTTTTGCTCTGTTGTTGTGACAAACGTTCATGTCATTTAAAAATCTTGGCAGACACCACGCTTAATTGCTGTGACAGGGCAGTTTTCTCATCACAAGTAAATCACGCACAGCATCTATTGTGTCAGCTTCCTTTACAGAAACCCTGAAGCACAGCACTTGGCGGAGAGAAAACAAAACAATGCTCACGTTCAACCATTCCACAGCCACAGAAATTTTGCTCTTTGAAACCTGTTTCTCTGTGCTTCTATCTTACATCGAAACATATTTCGTCTTTTTTTCTTCATCTCATTTTCCACTCTAAATATTTTTAATTATAACAGTTTGACTATTTCATGGGGGTCTAAGTAAAATAAAGGGCACAAACCTTCAGCTGGGACTTAAAGGAATAGTTTACCCAAAAATGAAATTTGGTCATTATTGACTTACCCGCATGCTGATGAGAAGTACGGTGTAGTTTTTATATTCCTCAAAGTGCCGCGGAAGGCTCCGGGGGGGTTTCGTCTTGACCGCAAAGCCATATAATGAAGGTCTATGGTAACCGAAAAGAAAAGGTCTATGAAACTACTCAAAAACTTTATAATGTACTACTCGTCCAACAACAACAACAACAACATCCAGAGTTTACTCTAAACGATGTCATTTAGTACGTTTTTAAAGCCTGTACTGCAGTTGTTGGCCTCCAGGCAGTTAAAATCAAGGTTTTACAACTTCATATATCATACAAGCTAGAGACTCCATTTCCCATCAAGTCTGTTTGTTCCTGTCAAGATTTGGGCATCTTTGATCAAATGCTTAAACTGAATGGCAGTCTTTTAAAGGAAAAGTTCAAATGAAAATTCTGTCATAATCTACTCAAACTCATGTCGTTTCTGGAGTTTCACAGCAAAATGGGGATGGTCTGGCATAATCCAAGTCTCCAGAAGTCTCACTGTAACTGCTAAAAGTGTTGGAGAGGGTACACAAGTTCAAAATTCAGCTGTAACTTCCAAGTCTTTATCTGGAGTGCACATTTTTTTCTGGAGGTGATGATTAAAGTAGCTGAGGAGGAAGTCATCTCACTTCCTTCTCATACTCATGCTTTCTTCACCGTTGAAACACACTGACCTTGTGATATTGTATCACTGATACATGTGAACTGCGGACCTCATGAAGACCTCTTGTGTGGAACACAAAAAGCATGAGAGAGAGTGAGTCTTGCCCCTTCTGCATGCATGCATCAATGTGTATATGGGCACTTACTGCACACTGCTTCACAAGGTGATGAACATGACTCTCATGTGAATAATTGAAGATGCTTGAAGAGCCTTTGCTCTCTGTAACACACACTTGACCTTTCCTCTCCCGCTCTGGAGTATGAGCAAATAACCGCGCTTTGAAAGGTTCGTTATTAAGCAAATGCATGGTTAATGCAAAAATAAGGAGCCACTAAAGCCCGACTGATGCATGTTTTTTGGGCCTCCCATCTCCTGTGCCCCAGTTGGAGTGGCACCCAGACTGCCTGGCCAATTCAGGAGGAGCCCCAACGGAGGAAACTACATGTACATCAGCCTAAACAGCTTGTCGTTTGGGGAAGCTGGAGTTATCCCTTCACCATTGTGCTTTCAGAGTTAGATTGATTGTTATTCGCATGTTTTTCTGAGAGAACTTGCAAACAAGGCACTAGTTAAGCCTCTGGGACTGAGCAAGGAGTGTTCCAAAAAGTGATCTTGCACTTGCACTCACAATTTTATGTCCAGACACCCTGGGAGCAGGGGTGCGGTTTATTGAGAACATGCAAGTGACTTGTCAAAATAAGTTCCTTTGACCACAGTAGCTCAGAGGCAGAAAGAGGAGCAGCAGGTCCTCCTACTCAGAGCAGAACATGTGGAGAGTAGAGAGGTTAATGCAGCCAAGCATATGCTGAAAATGTTCTCTCAACAGAAAGATGATTTAAGTTTCAAATTCGTAGTGATTTCACAGTTCGCTGAATGTCAGGGTAACAATTTTTAGTTTAATAAATGTATATATAGATGTATATATATATATATATATATGTGTGTGTGTGTGTGTGTGTGTGTGTGTGTGTGTGCATGTATGCTTATATTTAATTAATGCTCTTTTTCCACCACCACCTTCCTTGTGGCTCATACAGTATATGCCATTTGCACTATTTTTAGGCTCCGTATTCAGAGACAGAAAGGTTTCTATGATAAACTGACTCTCAGCAAAGTGGAGAGTGAATCTCACTTCAGTTTTCATAAATAGCTGTGGCCACACATAAACAACTTAACCCAGGACTTTGTTTTGTACTTTAATGCACAGACAATAGTGCTCCTCACATTGCTGTCAGAGCGCCTCTTCTTTGCTTGATGATTTATTATCTCAGAGACATATATTCTCTGCAGAGGGAATGTGGCCTACCTTTGAAAGCTTCCAGAGTCTTGTACCACTAATGTGTCTTCCCACCTGTGTGAGACATTTGCCCTGCATTTGCACAGCAGGTACTTTATTACCTCATTACCTTTTGGTGGATACATCTATAGCTATCTGAATGAACAAAAATCAATGCCAAGTGCAGCTTAATAATGTGGTAATGATAGGCCAATTTACTTATAGATCAGACAGATTGTATGAGCCACAATACAATAATTTAAAATATTAGCTTGGTTAAACGGTTAGAGAAAGCTGATAATTAGCCTTGATTGCCATTTCTTATTTTGTTTGATTGTTTTGAAGACAGGCAGGCAGGCAGGCAGGCAGGCAGGCAGGAAGACCACACTGAATTTCATAGGTTGGGCTCCCAGTGTGCATCAGGTGTCTGAGGATCTCCAAATATAGCTGTGCCTCTTTCACTCTGCCAGAATTCACTCGGTCTCCTAATTTATCTTATTCACCAATAATGCTCTCCAGCTGGTTACTTAGCTAAAACTTGATTTAAACTGTGCCCTTCTCAATATATCACTATAAACAAACAGCAAATAGGAAGCACAATAAAATTCGGAACACAGACCGAAACACATCCAGGATAAAATAATGATCTTATCGCCAGATACTGAGCAATTTTTGGAAACCCCTCAATTGTGTTCAATAGCAACATTTATATGTTTGGGTTTTTTGGTTTTTTTTTGGTTATGTTTTTCCAGTGCCAATGTCTTAACAATTCTCACACTCTATATCTGCACATGACAAAGATCCCCCACCATCTCTGAGCTAGCAATCAACACTACAAAGTTTCATATGAAGTTACATTTGTATCACAGAATCAACATATATCTTTTACTGCTTTATGTGGTATTTTCTTTTGCAGGGATTCAGTCATTTTAATGCCATGTTCCAGCAAAACAAGCTCCCCTTCAACGCCTTTTTTCAAGGACACTGTTGATTCATCCTGGACTTTTGCCCACCCAAGACCACTGTGACTGATTTAAAGCAATACAAACGAACCAAGACACAAGCTGGCCAAGCCTTTGATTTGACGTGCTAGTCAGTCATGTGAGCCAATAAATCAACCCCTATCATGGGATTTCCTTTCCGGCTCATGTGTACAGATATTGACTGTGCAGAAGGATAGCTCATTGAAAAACAACACACACAATGGATGCCGACTCCCTGTGGACAATAGCTGTGGGAGACGCCTGGGTTGAAGGAGTCAGAATGTGAGTAACGAAATCATTAAACGTGGTGAGTGACCAAGTGATGTCTTTACAGCAGGTAATAAGTACTGTCTACATGTTAAGTACTACATAACCGATGTGGAAATGTGGTGGATACTGTGCATCAGTGGACACTCCAAGAGCAGCAGCGTTGAAATGGGGAACTGGCCAGAGAAAGTGTGACAGATGACAAAGATGTGCCAGCCAAGAATCCAGCCAGGACACTCTCTCCTGTGCCTTCCCCATATCTATCTCAATAAAGAAATAAATAATACTTGACGAGTGCAGATTGCCCGTTTCCCACAAAGAAAAAAAGGAAAGAGTGGGGTTTGGAATGTTAATCAGAGCAAGACTTGACTCTTAAAAAGGGCATGAAAGCCCACAAGGACATATGCGAATGACTAATACTGTGTTTGTCTTTCTGTCATCTGTCTCTCTCCTTTCTGTTTCGTCTCTTTTATGTTTTGCTGTGTGCTTATGGGTGTGTGCTGTCACAACCTGGCTCTTCGGGCATGACAAAAGGAAATGCACACAGCTCTACTGGAAAGAACAAATTAAATTTGATATGTCCTATCTATTTCCAGAAAAGGCAACAGAAAGAAAACATGAACAGGCTGTTTGAAATGGGCAATCAGTAGATCAGTCATGTTAGTGAGTGAATGTGTGAAAGTCCTGTGTTGTGTGGTGCAAAATAACAAGTACAACTTAGTGCAGATATAGGTACTTGAATAAATGCATGTGGTATTTCTTAACATTTAGCACTTTTTCAGGTGGCGTGATTCAATTATGTGGACAGATAATGAGGTGCGGTTGCTGCTAATTTGAGTTATTATACAAGGTGATGAAAGACCAAGAAAATGCCAACCGGGAGGTTTGGCATACCAAATATGCAGACATCTTGATGTTTCATGAACAGTGTCCTGACAAAGAAGGTGATAAAGTGAGGTAAGAATTTCATCATTAAAAATTAACACTAAAGAAGGCAACACTACTGAACAAGGGCAAATTACCGTGGGGGAGTAGACTCAAGGCAACAAAGTGGACATGGTATATTGGTGTTGCTCGCCTACAACAAGCTCCATATCTGACGGTATTGAATCGACAGATATTATGAATCCAGATGAGAACTCCGTTCTAGATCAGATTTGGTTATCATGTTCGACAGTGACTGCTAGAGTGTCCACCTTGGTCAAGAAGGAACGACAGACTTTACTTCAGGTACGTTTGATTGATCTTCTGTGATTGTTGTCATTGTGTTCACCTTGGCTATTCCACAACCTAGTTGTCATTTCTAAGCAGCACCATGTATTCTCCACTTGTTCAATTCAATGCCAGACTTAAGAGGTACAGACACATCAAACTCAAAACAAGGCCATACGGAAAACACACCAAGAAGGCCTGCAAGTGAAGAGGAGCATGCCAGAGCTCATGGAGTGGGAAAAAATGTTCAGCACTGCACAGCTCACAACCTAGATCACTGAATGGTTTTCTTTACTGAGGCAAATGATTCAGCAAACTATTCACAATATGCCATCACATTTTGCACAACCCCCAAGGTAGCTCTTGCACTTATGCACAAGTACATTCACGCTCACCTCCACACTGCCAATCACACATCAAAACCACAAAATATCAAGTTTCTCTTAACATGTTTTTTCTTTGCCCAGTATTGACACAGCACACACCTAAGAGACATTTTATTAGTATTCCCGATAAGACTTTCAATATGAATAAAAAGTCTGTTTTAAATGTCAATTTTGAACCCCAGCTGAATACAATATATTTGACAAACCCATCTGAAAAACAACAGAATATATAGAATGATACAGAAATGGCCATATCACAAAAATTGCAAGGACTTGCATCAAATGCTAGGCGGCATTGGATTCAACAACAGTTCTATTTTAAATAACATGTCGTTTGATCGAGTGTGAATGATGTTCAGCATGTAAAATGAATATTAGTGATTTTTAGAAGTTTTTGCACTTTTAAAAGAAAATTAACTTCTTCTTATTAAGGTATGATGAATATGTGAAATCAAGAATTTAGATTTTATCATACACATGACCTCACAGTTTTTGCCTCCACCTTTAGCACCTTTAACTATGTGGGTTTTTTTCTTAATATACTAAATGTAGTAATTAATTATTCAATTAAGAAAAAGAAACCAAACAAACTGACATTTAGAACAATAACTGTAACATCATATTATGTGGCCATCCAGTCTACACATATTATCTAACATCAGTGTGAAAATATGTTGGACATGCCTATGTTATCTTTGGCTTCTTTCCAGTCTCATCAAACACAGTTATTCTGCAGGGGGGAGCTAGTATTCCTGTTCAAATTGCATGGTTGTCTTCCCTGTGTTGTAATCATCTGTCTCTTTACAGACCTCGTAATCGTTATGATGTGAAAAAACATGTCTAAATGACGAAAGGGAAAGAGGCTGGTGTATGTCCATAGCCCCTCTAAGCACTCCTTGCACTAAATCGTCCAAAAGTACTTTCATTGGTGCCCTTCCACCAAGGGATAAGCCACGTTTCCAAGCAGAGAAATTGGGATAGGCTCTGCGTCTTCTACCAATTGTTTTTTTAAGATACG
>JBCAUF010000028.1:9042644-9061960 GCA_038406115.1 Haemulon aurolineatum | reverse complement strand
TTCTTACACACTAAATATTAGTTTGACAAGCAGGCACATATCCTTGGTATCATTTTATCACTGCTATATTTACAAATTGTTGACAAATGCATGATACCAGTTCTTGGCTTTTCTGTCAGTGCTAATGGGGTCAGGGTTTGGGTTTAGGATTAGGGTGAGGGGTTAGGGTTGGGATGTTCAGTCCATATATGTCCATGTGCTTTAGGTGTCTCTGTCTGTGTGGTCAGCAAATAGAGACTGCTGTTACAATTAGCTAGAGAAATTTGATAATGTTGAGTTAAGCCATCCATCAGTAAAAGGCTAACATACATTGCAGATAGGTTTTTGATATTTAAAGTTAACATTTATTTTTATTAACGTTGGATGCAAAGGTTACCTCTCCACACTGATTATAAAGATGCCATATTGGGATCTTGTTTTTTTTTTTTTTTTTTTTTTTTTAAGCTTTTACAGCTAATCTGTCTAATTTGGTTCAGCCAAACTACAGTGCCAAAAAATAAAAAAACAACCTTCAAAGGATACAGAAGGGTAATATAGTCTCTTAGTAGTGTGACTAAAATAGACCAACATGATTTTATGATAGTAAAGACGTGATTTTAGTTCAACTTAAAAAGGTAAACACATCAAGGAGGTATACTTATAAGATATCTGAATGATTATAAGGCAAATAATTTGAAAATCCCTATTATGTGTGCTTGTCAGCAGGTGAAAGCACGAAACTGAGTATTAAGCATGACAGCTTATCCCTATCCCATTAGATTACAGTACAAGACGTCTTTTCTTTATCCTGTTTCTACTTGGTTGTTATTATATAATGTATGAACCAGACTTTAATGTTCCAACAAACCAACAAACAAAACCAGTAGGTCAGCCAATTCCTTATTTGTGATCCCTCAGGTTTATAAGTTCCCCCTCTATACCCTCCACACTGTCATTCATTTCCTCTCTTTCTTATCTGCTCTCTATCCGAACCTACACATAATACACAAAACGATTTTCTTTCACCATCACCTGTGTTTCCCATTACTCTAGGTGTAATGGTTTGGACTGGTGTTTTAAAACATTAATGTATAATAGCAGCAATATCCCAGTGAGGCAGTTGAAGATAACACACACACACACACACACACACACACACACATTCACAGAGAATCGACTCTGAGGCTGATAAAACTTACATGCATAATAAATGACATGTCACAGGCCTCCCATTGAGGTTAATGCAAATGTATTTTAATACATGTGTTTTTCATTTGGCAATGTGTTAAGTCCATACCAGGTTTAACCTACTTAGCCATCGCAGCGTATAATTGTACGGCTCATGAATATCTTCCGGTTCTCACCACAGGGGGTCAACACTCAATTTATTTATGTTTGTGTTGTTGAGATGATCAGTAACCACGCACTAGAACCATTTTTCCCATCACAAATGGGCAAAAATTGGATTGGATGAACCGTATCTTAGAGATTTGTTTTTGTGAGGCAGCTTATTGATATGTGGGCAGAGTAGTAATAACCTGCTCAGCGTCTTTTGTACATTTGCAGTGCAGACACTAAAACGCACAACAAGTGCTTCTTGTCCCAGGAAACGAAATGCACTTGATCAATCAACCATCAATTAAACATGTTTTCCATTGCTTGTGACCCAGAATAACTGCTTTTATCATCAGTCCATACATATATATATATATATACTGAAATATAAGTTATTCTCCTCCTGAGGATGACCTACAGTAAGAGGAAAGCATAGCTGCAGCATGTCTTGTCAGCGGGCTCCTGTGACCTAGTTCTCACTGAAAGATGATGTTCCAGGTTTATACTGTACATGTTGAAATTGGCTGGCCTTTTACTCCTCTTGAAGTATGTTTCAGCACTTGAACATCATAAGGACTGTCACAGAGCTTATTTTTTTCTGTATATGTATACTGTATATTCGACTGTAAAAATTAAACAGCTAAATAAATTACATGACATTAATGAAGACACATTATAGTGTGAGGTTTAAGCAGGAAAAGCACATAAAATTACTGTCATCTGATACTGTGGGAATTTAAATAGAGTCTATACTGCTGATTAATGCACTTCTTTTCAGCTATAAATATCTCTCCACAACAAAAATGCTCGGAGCAGGTCATTTTCAGCTGCCCCGGTGAATCTCATGATCTCACAGTGTGGTTAAATTTAGACAACAACAAAACTGTGGTGAGAAGGTCAGAGTCAGGTTTGAGATGTTCTAACCTTGTTAAATGCGGGCCAGTAATATAGTAAAAGAAAATGTGATAGAAAGTTGATAAAGAGAATGTGTTACAGATATACAAAAAGAAAAGAAACTCCGGTCACATTATTGAAACCCTTTAAAATTCCCATTTGGCAGGGTCAGAGAACACTTTCAGATGTTTATTTCCAGCAAGTCTCACATGAGCGTTTGACATTCACAGAAACTTTTAACATTTCTGTCTTCCCTCTTTGTCTTGTGAAAATAAATCTACGAATTAAACTCATTTTAAAAATATACTAACGCTACTACTTTTGGTGTGTGTCCTTGAGTGGGGACTAAAACATACACGCATTTAATTTTGCCTCTCTAATGCAGAGACTGAATTCACTATCACTGATTGGTGTACATTCCTAAAATACCCTTAACATAATATCAGGAGCATGTTATAAATTAAACCACGGGTCTGACATAAGAATCAAGCAAAAGTGTACCTATATTAAAATCATGGGCTAATTTGCATGTCTATGGTCTTTACAAAAGTCTTGTCGAGGAAAACCACTTCAGTGCATTGGCATTACACTGATTTCCATTTTAAATATAAATCATTCTCCCGCTAATGTTGATTTAGGAGCTCAACGCTTGTCATTCCTCTGTGGTTTGGAGAGAAGCCAAGATCAGCACAAGTTGTCGAGAGTCTGGTGGCATAATGGATCAGGTTGATGAATAATTCCACTCACACAGAAACTGATCAGTTTCAGCAACTTGTTGGACAAGTTATTAATATTAATCATCAACAGTTGTTTGGGTGCAACATAAGACATCAACAAATGTGAAAACACATTAGCTGTTTACTGAGTGTCGTCTCTGTGGACTCCTTAAGTTATGTGTCATATTCCCTGAATACAGATGTTGAACATGACTGAAAGTGTGTAGTAATGATGATATAATCTCAGGAGTGTAGCGGAGAATGTCTTGGATCAGAAACATGTAGTGACTCATGGATCTGCTAATGATGTCCCCCTCGTGATGCCTTAATACTGCATTTGCACTACAAGCTGCACAAGGTTATGACTGATTTTAATGATTTTTCTCTCTTTTTTTCAGCCCTCTTTCATAAGACAACTTTAATAATTCAACAAACTGATGGTGTGGTTGATGCTCATCAGTCACACATTTGGCTTTGTCTTTCAAGGTTTTATGATCATTCTGTATCTGAATCTGCCATTCAGTCTCGTAAACCTCAGTGCGGTACAGCTTCTTAATCTGAAAGGTTTGCATCTATTGAGGGTGTTTAAAGGGTGGAATTTAAATGTAAGACTAAGAGCCTACAGCCATGTTAGCAGCTGTGTCTGGGCACAGTGTTGCTTTGAGCTTAATACTCATGTCTGCATGCTCACAGACAATGCTGGCATGCCGATGGTGTAATGTTTACCATCTTTACCAAAGTGATTACAGTCATTCATGCCATGGGGGACAAAATTTCAAAACCACAAATAGAATAAAATATTTTGACTGCTCTTTTTTAAGGATTGGATCAGGATGGTTTTTAAAGTTACAGATGATGAGCTGGATTGTTGTTATGTACCCATGGCAATACAAACAAACTTGATTTAATAACTTAATAATTAGACCTCCCTTAAATTGTTCTTGGCTGGAACTTAAAAATAAAGTTAAAGGTAAAAAACTCAGATATGTCTAATCAGGATGACATTAGCACTACTAAGTAATGCTGTAAAGATTACATTTTGTGACCTCCCTGTGAACTTAATCTTATCAGAATAATCATTCTGTCAAAAGCGACATGTTTGTCAAGTTTTCCATCACTCACATTTACAACTGACATAGATTTGAATTCACTGAGCCTCAAGGCACTTTGCAAAGATCCAAAAATACAAATCCACTTCTCTTATAAATAAATGGTGTTTTGACACTGTATGGTGATCACTGCTTTTATAAAAATGTTATTTGTTTTGTAATGCAGCAATTTATCCTCATGTTTTTTTTTCTTGTTTTTTTAAACAAAGACAACAATAGCACTTGCTTGAAACCCTTTCATTATTCCTGCCAACCAGGCATAAAAAATGAAGATAGATCACAGTAAGTAGTAGTCCTATTTGGGGGTAATTCCTGGGCAATTTATCCAGCGTTTTGAGATGCTGAGGAAAACTAATTACTGATCTGCACTGTGAAACTCCCCCTATGTGATTTGCCCCATAGACTTCATGAAGTAAAAATCTAGATGTGAGGTTTTTACAATTCACAGCATTATGTTAATTAAGATAAACTTATAGTGTTGTGACTTCTTTCCCTACAGCCATTCATGAGTAAAGCTACAGCTTGGAGGTTTATTTGAATCAATCTAAATATTTATCACCCAGCTCCAGACAAATGTCTATATTCAAAACACATACAAAAGACTGTATCAGAGGCAGAGTATTATATTTCCATATGCACTGGATTTATACCTGGGAAAACACACATTTTAACACAAACATGGACGGACCGAGTGGCAGCATCCAACATAGTTCCCGTCCCCACTCACATGCAGTCTGACCCGTCAGAGGTCATCTGAGACCAAGGGTATTGGCTAAGCCTTAATTGGCTTGCTTGTCACTGCAGGGTTTCCATTTGGTTTAATTTGGTCAGACTGAGTTCTCTTCAGCCCAGACTGGTGGACTGGGGACCACAAGATCTCAGCAGGGCCCCGTGGGAAATTAAAGTCCTGCTTAGATGTTCTTAGACTGACTCTATCTCTGTGTTTCTGTAGTCTTGTTCTCCCAGTCTGCTTTGCTGACTTGCTGTCTCGCTTGACTCTTTTTCTTCAGGCTGAGGTACACCAGTACAGCTACTCCAGTGAAAAACAGATGACATTTCACAGAATCGTGTTTTCATTCCTTTCCTGACATACACTAAGAGACCTCAGTGATGGCCGTGTCATCAATCTGGCAGCTCTGTGAGGCTGACATGCTCATTGTAAGGAGAAATATAAGCCAAAGTGATGGACAAACTGACATTTCTACCTTCTGATTGCAGGGGACCATCAAAGACCATTAATGTCTACATCAAATTGCATAGCAATCCACCAAACAGTTGTTGATGTATTTTACGTGAAACCACAAATGTCAACCTGTTGATGGAGCTGGAAGGAAATGAGGGGATTACCAAGATCAGTAGGTTTTATATAGAACCAATGAATGTACAAAATCTTATTGCAATCCATCAAACAACTGCTGAGATTTCAATCTGGACTGACTCGCTAAAAACAAATGGATTATTCATATTTTTCAAATTAAACTAAAATGTTTCAGTACCAGTTCAAACCCTTTACAGTCAAACAGGGTACAAAGCTCCTTTCAAGATCTTAAAGACTCCGTCTTTGGTACTCGCTTGTGGAACTAATGTAATGAAGATGAATCTAAATTAAACATTCGATGGGCCTTTTTCACAGCAGACATTTTGACTTGTCACCGTAGGAAAAAGCACAGAAGGTATTAGTAACAGTAACAATTACTTAGTTCAATTCAAGTGTCCCAGTAAGCTGTGACTTTGACAGTGATCCAGCACACACGAGACCAGGACCCTGAAACTGAAGCAACAAAATGGAATCCAGCCACGATATATTTTACTATTAACACTTTTGCTATCCCTGCTGTGACTAGTCACAGATAGCAGTGCTGACCAATGCAGGCACAGTTCACCACTAATCTAAATCAGCCCCCTCTGTGAAGCATGGTCATGCAGCATGAAGCGTTTCCTTTTTTTCCCAGCAGCAGTGGATGGGGGATTTATTATAGTATTGATGCAAACATTTATGCTATGCCAGAACAATGACACCAAGCCTACAGCTCAATAAAAACAAATGTTGCTTTGAAAAATATTGAAGCATATTTAAATCCTTGAGTGGTCAGACTTGAGCTCAGACTTCCCTTTGACAGTCACTGAAAAGTTTGACTGAGTTTCAGCAAATCTGCAACGGAGAATGGAGGGCTCCACGTGTGCCAAGATGAGAGGCATATCAAGGGAAACTGCATTTGGCAGCTGAATGTGCTTTATTGTAAATCTAAGCCCTGGTTCAATTCGATAAGGGTTTTGAATTCATCCTGAAAGCAGGGAAGCTACAATTACATTTCACATCAGCTAATGGGAAGACAGAAAGGATTTCCCCCTCATTTCTGTTCAGGCATCAACCATTTGCATACTGTTAAAGGTCTCCCCATTAGGAAACATGACCTCCTCGTCATTCTCTCGCTGCTTTTATTCAAAGTGCAGGCCTTCCTTCTTCCGTGGAAAGGTTCATTAAGTCTCTTCATTGCATTCTTGTCTCCCTTTCTATCTATCCTCTTTCTGCTTCTCTTTTTTGGGTCGCTCCCCATATCGCTGATGAACTTCTTGTGTGGCTAGAATTTCAAGAGTGACATCTACGATAGCACCATACTGCTCATTTCTGTGGTGTCAACACGAGGGTGGCAGTGTGGGCAGCTGCTCCTGCCCTTTCTGTCTCGGGTGCCAAAGTGCCCTTTTCAAATGGCAAATCAAAATTTTGTCCACATGTTTCCTGTATAATCATCAGACTGAGGAAATTACACTAAATGATCCTCATTTATCCAAGATTGTTCTTCATGGATGGCATTTTTGACTGATTTTGCTGTTTGTGCCCTCTTTGCTGGCACTGTATCTACATCAATCATGGGCCTCTATGCTCCAGCCCATACCCCACATTCCTTTAAAGTCACAGATCACTGTATCCCAATTCAAACTAGAAATTATCTTGCAATGAGATCACACCAGCTGCACTCACCAGTAATGAGAAGTGTAATTCAGCTTTCACCAACACATTAACAGGAGCTGAAGTTTACTTTTTTCTTTGATCCCATTGCAAGATAGTCCAAAGTTTATTTTTTCAGCTACCTACCTCAAAAGTACATCCTGTCTACAGTATATACACACCACTGAACTTACAAAATCTAAGAGCTGCTTCGCAATATGGAGAGGACAAGGTTGTTGCTGTTTTGAAACAACATAACAAGACTGAAGAACTTGGGTTGTCTCTGGGGCTTCATTATAACTTCATAATCCAAAAAAGAAGCAGAAAAGTGAAAGGTGCCAAATCACTGTTGCTCTCTGGAAAATAATCATCCTCTCTCCTGTGTATGTGAAACTATGTGCTAAATGTTACTTTCTCATAAATCCTAGTTAATAATGTGTTGTACTGTGTTAACTCTCCACATTCCCTAGCAAAACCACAACAGTGACATTCTCCACTCCACGTGCTCGTTCCCTGTCCAAGAACAAGTCTGAAGCGCTAATTTCCAACAGCCATCCAGGATAGGCTACTTCCACACAAATCTCATGCTGTTGGCCAGTCACCCAGGCCTGATTAATATGCAGGAAACTGGAAGGCTATCTGGCGAGTGCTGCAGCATGTTACTGGCCTGTATCATAGACAACAGATGGGAGAAACATGAGAGGTCCAGCATGTCCCGGTGGAATGAATCCCACAAGCTTATTACTATTCCATGCAATCCTATTTTAAGCAAAAGTACATGCAATCAATTTGTCATGTGTCACCTTCGACCACCTGGTGTATGACCTCTCTCATTATGCCGGTGAGGTCCTTGTTGGGAGATGATGCTCAGAAGCAAAAGAAGTGGGTCAAGGGAAGAATAAGGACGACATGGTTGGGTGGATTCGCACATTTCCATAAATCGACCCTATATGAAATCAGCTGGTGTTCACGTCGTACCTCATCTCAATATATATATATAGTCTTAATAGCTTACTATCCAATTTGAGGAGATATCTTCAGGCAATGTCAGAAAAGTCAATATTCTGTGGACAGTCAAATTTGAGCACCTCTATCAATTACGCGAACATCTTCCACCATGAGGCTCTATCTATGTGTGCTTTGTAACCTCAGGTGATGTTACTTTTACCTCATTTCCACAGCATGTTACAATTCAACTTGACTCGTCTCACTTGGAACCATTCTCTTTTGGTCTCCCATTGACAGGAGTTATGGCTAGTACATGGTATTTTCTTTGGTATCATTTTGATCAAGAAGATGAAGTGACAGATGAAGTGGAAACACTGCAAACCAGAATCATCACATCTATGTACACAAGAAGCAACCTGAGTTGTCTTGTCATACAGTATCTGCTAGGACGTGGGATTTCTCAAACTCTAATGTTTTGTTTTTTTCTTTCAGCAGACGTTTGTCTGCATTCAAAATTTTCTGAAACAAAGTTTGCTTCCTTGCTTTAAAAAACAGTCACATACAGAGAATGCTTATGTATGTCTCACAACAGTCTGACATTGCATTTTTGTGACTATCAGCTAAAATTGATGGGGTGCTATCTACTGTGGAAAATGAAATGAAAAGAAGTACACGCAGTGAAATGAGGCGTTTGCTGTCACAGAAAACTTTATGTGCTAGTAAGACCTTGCATGGCTGTGACTAACTTCTGGGGTGATCAACCATCAGACTCTCAACATTTAATTTTCAAAGTGGCATCATAGAAAAAGGAGAAACTGCTCTGTGGCGGTGGGTGTGGTGGTTGGAGGTGGACAGAGGGCTATGTTAGGGCTAACTCTGTGCCAGTTGCACCACCTGTGTCGAGGCAGATTACTTGTCCCTGAACACATTAATGCATGCCCACTTACAAACACACAAGGGAGTGGTAGTTTGACATGATTAAGTCTCTCTCAAGCTATTTGGATCAATGTGATTTAAAGGAATCAATGTTTTTCACATCACAAAGTGCAAGATTGTTTCCACTTAAGGTGTGCTCATGTCCTCATGAGTACACCTTAAGTGCTAACCCCTGTGACACCACCAACCTCGCTGTGTGTCCACAGGTTTCCTTCAAGTTATTGCCATTTCTGCCAGTAGTCCAAAGATGTGCAGATTCTGTGAACTGGTCATGGGTCTCTCAATTGCACATAGGTACTATATGCCTGTGAGCATTAATGTTCATTGCAGTATTCTCTGGAAGAACATTATTATCCATATTCTACAAACACTGCCTGGCAATAGGGGTTAACACTCATGTACTGCTTAACATTGTATTTGTGTACTCTAATTACTGTTGCTTACCCCCAAATCAAAATTATTCAGTCATTTGGCATTCTATGTGGTCTCTTAAGGGAGAGACTTGACATAGACTTGTGCTAGGGACACTATGGCGACCATAATATAAGCTTTTCACTCATATGTATGGAAAAGCTGGGAGAGTGAGGCTGATATTCACTGAGAATGGGACCTGTTGTTGAGGCCCACTGCACTACAGAGTTTAAAAAGTTGAGAAATGCTCATTGTTTGCAGATTTCCTCTAACGTGCACTGGTTGTGACAAACACATGAGAACCAATCATGCTTAATGGCCACAAAAACAGAATCACAATGTGACATCAAAATTTTCTTCCTCTAATAGCAAGCTCGGGAATCGTTGTGGTATTGAAACGGTTTCAACAACTCGTACTGTGGTAATAAAAAAGACAGTACACACAGCTAATTTGCAGAAATTAATAACTTTCTTAAAATGCCAGCTATGCCTCAACACAACTGTCAAGTTGTAGAAGACAGTGCTAATTATGTCCTTAGTGCTAACCACACAGATTTGCAGGTTCACATGAGTCCAGAGTATGCCCATAACTTTGCATATCTATGTGTGAACTCTATGTGTGTTAGGTGAGGCATAAAAATGAAGAACCGTGCGATGGCTCAGGAGGGGCAACAGATCATGTTAGTGATGGATTCTCATACTGGACTTGATCCATGCCATTTCACTCTGATTTTGACTGAGATTGGCAAGTGCTGCCAAATATTCAACTGTGCGAAGTGCATGAGTGTTTATCCAGCTGACTTTGTTACAGTGAAAAACTGAAACAAGTCGACAGTGGGGGGTGCTTCAGCGTGACTTAAAGTGATTTTGTAATGTGGGTCTCAGTGTGGAGATTTTGTGCCTGAGAGAGGAGCGAGGGAGAGAATGGAGAAAAGGGATAAATTGGATGAGGAGAGGGGAGAGGATGGGCGAGAGCGAGCTGCGCAAATTGAAGTGTAGGCTCAGTCTTATCACTGAACCACAGTATTAACTCCCTGTTCAAATTACCACATGCAGTCTTAAAATGTCAATGCCATGTATGAGAAGGCAAAGACAATTAAAATCTGTATAATGACTGAAGCAGTAATTCCATAAAAACATGGTGAAAACACAGTGTGAAAGAGCTGAATCCACTGTATTTAGGCCAATTAGAAGTAATCTGTCGTGAAACTGCGGTCCTCCTACATGTGTGGTTTCTAATGGTTATTTCATATCTTGGAGGTGCAACCTCTGACCACATCTTTGTCCCTGAGCTGCAGCCAGGGTTAGGTTCATTAGCTGAACAGGTAACAGGGATGATGAATGGGCTGTATTTGCTCTGCTCCACATAGACACACACACACACACGTACACAGAGTGCACACACACTCCCACATGCATCTTGCACACACTCAGGTCAGCAACAGTGACGAAGACAAAGAGAGGGTCTCTGAAATACACGCAATAGCTAGAAATAAACTTGCCAGAGAGGGAAAAAACACACAAAACAGATTAGATGTTTTTTTTTTTATCCTAATTTCTTCATGCATGTTAGTGTTTTATTTATTTTTTCATTTTTATTTTTTTTTTTACAAGGAATAGCGAGGATGGGAGATCCACATCTTAGAGAATTTCTTTCACCGAAATCCTGAGCATTTGTGTGTGTGTGTGTGTGTGTGTGTGTGTGTGCACATAACACAGCCCTACATAGAGATAAAGGGATATTGCATATGGTCCATAAAGGACAAATTAGAATGCAATTTAACACAGTTGCATGGATGTAACAGCCAGTAGTATGCATATTTCTTGGTGCTGGTGTTGCTTCTAAAATAAAAGCAAATCAATACTGTTCAGTGCTCACAGACTCTGTGGGGTTCACTCCTGCATTGATGACCTATGCATGCTGTGTGGCAAATCAGATGAGTCTCTTGCAGGAGGGACAATGACCCCACTTAGCATCCACCAAGTCAGTAACTTGTGAATCAGTAGGTTGGCAAGGTTAGATGTTGTAACTCCTGTAATCATACAAGCAGGGTTCCAATAACCCTTGCATTATTTCACACAAGCCTCTCCCTCTATCATGCTCTGTAGGCCTAACGAGGGAAAGTTTGATGCTGCATGGAAATGACTGTGTGGTCTCTGTCTTTGTGGTGTTGTTTTCATGTTGTTTCTAGTCTTCTGTGTCATTCGTGTTTTTAATGCCGTTGCCAGGGTCCGTTAAAGTTATAGTTATTAAGTAGAAGTTTTGTTTTTTTTCCTTGTGCCGCGCTGTCCTTAGTTTTTACCGCCCTGGAGGTGATTTTTGTTGTCAAATCCTTTTTGAGCTGAACTGGTGAACTAATCTGCATTTGGCTTCACTGCCTCGCCAATTAATAAGGCAATTAGTCGTCATTTGTAAATTGGAATGTCCGCTAGTCTGACTAAAGACTGTAAGACAGTTCAATAATGATGTGATATTGAGAAAATGAATGCACTGTTCTGCTCTGGATAATATAAGTTGCAGAAGCATTTTTCACGACATTATGACTTTACGTTGGTCTTTGTCTATTAATAGTGATAGCCAAGGAACATGTGACGTTACAGAATATGAACAAATCTCAGATAGATTAATGTGTTTGCATAGGTTCATTAAGGTGCAGCTGAAAGAACACTTCATCTAGATAATGACTCCACTGGCTTTGTTTTTGTTCATGCATTCACCCCAGGTGGTACATAAACACATGGCCAATTAGTATAATATATGAAGGAAGTGGCACGCACTATGTACAGTTTCTCTGCAGGACAGTTGGAGCACTCCAGCAATAACAGACTCCAGAATACAAAAGGTGTGCATGAGATGAGGGACAGCAGAATTGACCGGCAGGCTGCGGATCAAGAGGAACATCCTGCAGGCCAGCTGCAGTCTGTGGATAAAAGGCGTGGCCGATCAAATACGGCAGTGTAGTCTGGATAAAGCTTGTGACTTTAAGCAACAGAGGCCCTTGAGTGCATCAAATCTCTATTTCACATAACCAAATACCACAATTAAACCTGCAGTTAGATCTGTAAAGGGTGTAGTCATATTACAGTCGCACTGTGTTCTGGTGTTATGAAACAAAGACGTCATGCGATTATTATTGTGCTTGCGTACTTGTCTGCTTTTTTCTTGTTTAATAATTTCTTTGGGAAAATATTCAAAAGTTGTACTGGCACACCACTCATGACTCATTGGGAGGCCATCTGGGTTACAGGGGTTTAGGTAAAAGTTGCTTTACGTTAAAGGGGTCACACGCAAAAAGGATTGAGAACCACTGATATCTGCTTTTGAGGGGCCACTATGTTATTTCTACAGTAAACAAGTAAGTTGCTTTTCCAAGAGTAGCACATTTCACCAGAGAAGAGTGGGACATTTGGCTACACACCAGTTACCTTCTGAGAGCTTCACAGGCCAATGATTATATAGATTCTGAATGCAAATGAAATAAGTGTGCCACAAAGTCAGATTGTCAGTCAGATCTGTGAAATAGTCACAATGAGCTGCTGTGAACAAAGTTATGGATCACAGAATAAGGTGACCTAAGGCTTAAGGCTTTTTTGAGTGACGTCATTGTTGTCAGTATATCACGAAGATGCAACCCAAGCTTAGTTTGTTGGGATAAATTAGACAACATAGTTTCTACTGGAATGTCTTTGAACCAGGACTCCTTGGCAACACATCAGCCCTCTCAATTATTTCCATGACAACAAGTTCATCTGAAACTAGTTACATGATTCCCTCCTTTCAAGTTCAACTTTTCTCTTTTTTGCTTCTTTCCAGATGTATATACAGAAGAAGAGTTCTTATAAAAAATGTAATGATTTGTCTTTGATTGCCTTTGCCCAAATGTGTTGTGCCCATTACATAATTGGCATATTTCTGTTAGAAATGTGAGAAACTCTGATTCAGTGCAGACTACTGTGTAAGCACTGTGTCGTACAAACTGTCTGAAAATAACATTCTTGTCTTCTGACAGAGGAAGAGATCAGACCAAATTGGTTATCGGACTATCATCCAAAACAGTTGTCCAACAAGAAACTTCTCTTAACACATGATATCACATGCCGGTCACAGGATAATCAAGAGAAAAGCATCCTTATTCTGTAGTAAACACAACAGAACCATCATGTAGTATTTACATCAGTAGCCCAATGCCCAGTCCTAGTCTCTACTCGAAATTCCAAGAACTTAATAATCTTAAAACCAATGTACTTTATTCGATAGCGATGAATGATGTGAAGATGATGAAGGAATTTCCGCTGGCACAGTCTTGTTTGCATAAAAAGGTTTATCGCAAAGAAGTCCAGCATCGGAACAAGCACCGCAGATTGCTTGGAGAGGATTCGTGACTGCATAACAACTCTATCTACTCGTTTATATAGACTGGTTATCTAAGACCAAGCATATGGCCCTGCTTTTTTGACCCTTACGTAAAAATAACCACATCTGTCCTGTAACAGAGGGATGGGTCCATCTCCTATAACCTAGACCTTTGACCTTGAGGCCCCAAGCCAAATATACCCCAGGAAGAGAGGCACCATACGGAACTTACCACCCTACACCAATTAACAGTTTTTATTTACAGTGCAGTCCCTTTCTTCAGTTCCCTCCATCTTAGCTAAAGTTAATTTCCTTCACTTCCTTAGGCCAAAGCAGTTATATCAGACTGATTACAGTTTACACTAAGTACATTGACTCTCATTAAGTCCCTAACTGCAGGAAGCACACAAAACAAATTATAAGGCCAAGACAGACCACAAACAATCCTCAAAGGAGGCAGTTTCTGCAATATTTCCAGCTCCATATGGTGAGTTTCACAATGTGAAAGCATTGGGGAGCTTTACACCTTCTCATTTTCCCTCATTTTCCATGCTTGTTTTCAACATACCTTTAATTCATTTTGACCTTTTCTAATCATGCTTTTCAGGCCACTCTGTCTTTGACAGCAGAAACATGGTTTGCAAATCAGAGGGATGGTGCTTGTTGGAGTGACCATGTGGTCTTCTTACATCATAAAAGCCTGCAAGGTACTGCATATCTAGTCAGATTGGGCTTTTCATCATCTATTGTAGTTTCTGATGTGCAATTCCCCTTTTATTCGCCCCTTTTGTCCCAGAGGAAAGCTTGTTTTGAGATGACATAGTGGAGCTAAATGAGATTTTTCATGTAATAAATGATGTGTTTGTTTCATAACTGACTGCTTCAATGTGTTTGGCTCATTTATTTAGGAATCTTGTATATGTGGTTAATGCACTGTCAGACAAAATATACCAGAGTAAAAAACATATTATATTATTTCTGTGGTTTGTATTTTTGTCAGAAGTTTCTGGCATTTTACATGCCTTGCCTATAAGCATAGTGTGGCTCTGGAATGATATCTCAATTATCAGTGCAACCAGAGGGTTCCAGGAGTGTCTCTTTCATTTGTTTCTGAGAGCACCATCTCATGCTTGTGTTATTGCTTTATATCAGCAATCCTCTAGACGTCAGTTTAGCCTCATTGCCTCCGTTTCTTCCCCTCAGGCCTCTCAGCAGCGGAGGTGAACCAGGCACCTTCCTGAAACACATTTGTTTTTCCCTATCTGATGCCTCCTCTGTGTATTGTTACTCATGAATTACTTTGAAAGGACCAGGAGGTGGCACAAATCTTGTACAGGAATATGGTGATAAAGGAAAAGACTTGAAATAAAAATTGCTTGGAAAAAGTTGAAAGCATATTGTCGTTGGATGATTTTTCCACAACACTGAAGTACTTGTGCTAAGCTTCAAGGAACAATACTGGACAGGCCACTTAACCCCCAATTAAACATTTTTGCTCAATGCAATTGGTGATCATCACACATAAATCAAACTCAGTTTTAATGTGGATAGTTACGGTAACAGACAGCCTTGATGGGTACACTACCACCAATTGATCTGCTAGCTGTTCACTATAATTTCTAAACAGGGCAGGGGTGGATGTTATTGCTGCTGGGAAAGAGAAAGTGAAAATTAACTTACATTGAAGACATTCTTACATGTGGTTTTGAAACTGTAATTGATCTGAAGTCTTAATAAAAATCTTCAGATTCACTATGTTTGTGTTTTGCACTTCTTTTGCTGAATATATTCTTACACATGCAGATAGACAAGCAAGGCTGCTGAAGTAGGCCTCCTGTGTCCACTTGCAGGTTGTAACAGACCCAATCATGGAACTGTCAGCGGGGTAGATTGTTGAATATATAACTGGATCATCTTGGTTGAATTATTATTATTATTAGTATTTAGTATGCGCCTTTTAATAAAGGTTGGTCATTTGGTGCAGTTGACCTCAGGGTAGCGGTTAAGTTGAGCATAAGGACAGGGCAAGATGAGTGCTAGCGGGGTAAAATGTTACACAACTTAAAACCTTTTTTTTCTCGTCTGTTTCTGTCCTTTCACGAGGGCCCTCCAGCATGCAGGGGTAGACAATCTGTCTCTCCATTCTGCCTCCGTTGCGAATCACATCCTAATAACATATCTCATGGTGAAAATGTCTGTTATTTTGAGGATGGTAACAATTCACCACAACAAACAGTTTGCCTTTCTGTCTGCCTCCATCATAGCTGCTGGGACTTTTGAATTTTCTTTTATCTTGTGTTGCCTTACTGCTTTCAGTGATCAAATCAGTTTTCACTCTGACCTTTCCTTGATTGCTTCTAAGATCGTCCATGGGAACAGGATGTTGTCTGGTGTTTATTGTCTTGTGGGATGATATCCTTGCTGCAGGGAAGATATGAGGGAAAAAAAACCCCGGAGCAAATATAACTTAGAATAAATGTATGTATAGATGTAATTAAATTGGACTGAGCTGTGATATTGGCCTTGTGCCATCACAGATGCAGGGGAATGAACCTTTCCAAATGAATGATCACATCATCAATTATGGATATGTTTGTCCAGGCATGCACAAGGGTCAGTTTTTCTTTTCCACAGACTATTCATCATTCTCCTTAATGGACATAAAGAGACGATAAACATCCAATAAAACATGACATTGGTGTCTAGACAGTAAAATTTATAGAGATTCACAACCAGCACACGACTTGTCAAGGTAAAGGTATCACTCTGTACTGTAAAGTCAGCAAACAAAATGCAGATCCAAATGTACCAGAACACATTTCTCTTCACTAAACCAACAATACCAAAAATGTGGTGCATAGGGAGTGTGGCTGTGGGTTACTTCATCTTCCCACTAGCTGATCGATGTGTGGAAATCCCCGCAGACCGTGCTGACCAGAGAGCTGTGACCTCAGAGTCCTCCCAGACCCTGTAGTGACACTGCTACCGGGGGTGCTAACATGGCATCGAGCTTCCTCCCTTAAGTGCGAACAGTGCCTACAGCCACCATATCCTCTGCCACTGTTGTGCCACTGCCGCATGAAAACAAAGCGAAGACTCAAGTATGCTGGTGATCACGCCGGCCTCTTGTGTGCATGCGGAAATAATCGGACATTTTGGTCGCAGGACTTTCATCTGGGTGGCCGCTGCTACAGCCACAGCTTTGAAATGCCCTCCAGCAAAGAAGAGTGCTGGCGAGATAGTGTCACTTTCCATTACCGCCAAGCCTGCCTTCCTAAAATTAGAGAGGACGCCTCTGTAAACATTGTAGGGGACCTTGGAATGACTGCCAGCAGGAGCTTAAATATGACTATAAGGGTTCCAGGTTGGTAGTTGGAAGAGGAAAAGATAAATCAAGTTAAGAGGAGACAATAAATGTTTGGTTGGTTGCTCCTTATTTATCTATCCAACCTCACATGGCCAGAGAGCGTCATTAGGTTCAGATCCGGGACACTAATTAGATTAGCTGAACTGCAAAGGGTTCACACCCACATCTGCATTGGCCTGACACCGTTTCCTCCATCTTCACTGGCTGGACGAGGGCAGCTAACTGAAAAGAGACAGAGAAAAAAAAAAGTCACTATAGACCTCACTAACTTCTTTTGTTCAAATTCACAGGTCCGAGCATGGCTTTTAAACACCTTATGACAGAGCTGTTGAGACAGCCTGATAGTGTACGAGTGACTGACCAACCAATATTGTATTTGCTATGCCTGCGAGTAATGGAAAGTGCAACAAAGCGCATGGCCAGCGAGAGAACGACAGTTAGAGAAAGAGACAGAGAGAGACAGGGAAATAACTGTTAACGGTGCAGCCAATATCTCTGTCCCTGTCCTTTTTCTGCTCTGCAGTGTGCAGCGTTGTGTGCTAGCGGTAATCAATGTTTGGTTATTTGTGGAGTCACATCCTGAGTGCTGGCATAGGGAGACGCCAAGGTCAACGCGCAGTGCACACGGGGTTACACCACAGCTGCTCATGCACACAAACAGATGCACACACCATAACAGGATCACTCAGGTTGTAATCTGATTGGCTAATTCCCCCCCCCCCCCCAAGTGACGGCCCATCATAGTCTCTCCACTATCCATAACAGCGCAGAGCTGAGATGCATTGTATCTAGATTTTTTCGGCTCTGACAGCGATGTGTGTTGACATTTATTTGTTGGAAGAGGGGCGGGGGGGCTCACACAATACACACTTCAGGCGTATGAGGGAAAGTATGGTGGTGAGGAATACACAGCAGTTAATGTACTACCTAGCTGCTACCACAAAGGTATTTGCAGTTGTAGCACACCTGAAATTTGAAAAAAATAAAACAACCAAAAAAAAAAATTCTTATCATATTCATCTTTCTTTTAATAATAATGTAAAGGGCTGCCAGTAATCTCTGGACCTCTGTTCACACACTTACTGTGTTTATCTAAATGATGACTCTAAATTAAATATCCGCAAAATTGGATTTATGTCCAATTGAATGGCCGGCTTTGGCTTTTAAGTGGGTGGAATAGAAATAATAAGCCCAAGTGAGTTATTTTTAAGTCATGGGTTTGCACTTGATGCGTTGTTTGTTTCCACACGGCCTCCCCTGTCACACATGAGCAGGAGCTTGTTTGGTTCGACAGCGGTTACCTTTCGCCCTGGCAGTCTTCCACCGAAACACATCAAAACCATTCAAGGGAAACAGCCCACTGGGTTTACAGCATGGTAGTCTAACCGAGAGATTTTTCTTCTTCACCTCTTTGAGACATGAACTCACACTCACACACATTTAGTATCTTATAAAATTTAAAATAGGCCATTGAATTCATGGAAAGTGCACAAAATATTTAAGCCTTTTTTTCTGCTTAGCAGCCTGACACATTTAATCCAGACTTACAAATCGGATCCTGGTCAATGCAACGTAATTTATACAGTATCAGTGTTTTCTTGAACCTATATCCATGGTTACAGTCTGATTTAAAAACCACACTTCTTTGTTGAGGATCTGGAGAAAAACAATTAAGTCTCCTGTGAAAGTGAAGTGACATTTAAAGATCTCCAGTGTTAACAGGTGTGGTTTATAATCCCATAATCTTGGGATGCAGTATTTTGCCAATAAAAAAAACAAATTTTAATGAGTAAATGGTGAATTGCTCATACGTACAACTACAGGAAGATCCCAAAGGATGTTTTTGCCAATCTCCTCTGCAGATTGGCAAAAACAGAATAGGATTACAACCCCAGCAAACCCCCTCAGAATACAGAGGCTTTGGTTGTGGATTATAAAAAAAACCCTTTTCCACATGTTAAAGTGTCTGTGTTTGTGTCTTTATGTGTGTGTGTATGTATGTCTGTGGGGAAGAACAATGGGCTTAATAGCTTTGGGGCTTTTTTTAAAGGACAGAGGATGACAGCTGTGAGAGAACAACTGTCTTTGAAAGTAGAATTGAAATTTGTTATACTTTAAGAGGTGGAGGTGTGACAGAGATCAGCACATGTTTGGAAATGTGAATCAATATCAGATTCAGAGGCCATACGGAGAAGATGGTTTGTTGCTGGACTTCTACTTTAGCGCACAGTGAATTGTATATTTTAATGCTTGTTGCCTAATGCAGTTAAAAAATGAGAACGTCGCTGCTGCATGTATGCCGCAATCAATACAAGAC
>JBCAUF010000028.1:8950010-8966784 GCA_038406115.1 Haemulon aurolineatum | reverse complement strand
TTATTATTATTATTATTATTATTATTAGGCTATTGGTGGTGGTGGTAGTAGTAATAGTAAAAGGAGGAGACCAAACAACGTGCCTCAGATCATTGTAGGTACTTGAATGTGGCAAAAGTCGTCAAGAGTCACTAAAGTGATTCATGGAGGTCCTAGCTCCACATTCAGGTAAAATTTAAACATTATATGTAAAATAATAGCAGTAATAATTTACTTTGTTTAATTCATTTCAAGCTATATCCATCATAAGAATGTCTGTTTTGATCAGCAGTGGCTGTTTCACCTCTCACCAACAGCTGTTCAGCTAATGAAGTAAATAATACAGTAAGAACTTCCAGAAGGGTGCCAAATGAAGCTCCACAGGTCTGCAGCTTCATTTTGTTCAGAGGAAATCAAGACTTTCAAGGTGTCTTTGAAAAGCTGGCAGCATTGTCTGCCCTCATGTTGCCTTTTTGGTTCAATTAAGTGAATTAAAGGAAATAGCCAGCAAAAAACAATAGCGTTGCCACAGCATTATCACATGTTAAGCCTCGGTAATGGATTAGCTCTAACTCTAACCTCATGAGACTGCATGTGTAAACACAGGCCCCATGCGGATAATTATGGAGAATTATACCCGGGATGAAACACTAATCCCCTTTCTTCTTTATCTCTCTCTCTGATTTGTTTGCTGTTCCCTTTATTGGGACTTTCCATTGTAACTTGCAGTGCTGTTGTGTGCAATGTCAGTCCAGCATTTTTTTTTTTAAAGGGTGTCACACTCAAATTACAGAGTAAATTGCTCCACCAAATTACACATTTAGTTTTTAAAACCCTCGTCTTGGTCCAGCTGGTGTCTTAGACACGACTGGACACAAACTGGATGACTCGGATGCGTCATCCAGTTTGTGTCTGTATAGCAGACTCATTCATCTTCTTGTCCTGTGATTCAATCCCATTCTCTGCGCACATTAGACATGAAGCAGCTCATTGTGATTTTTTTTTTTTCCATGCACAATTTCACGTTATGTCAGATGAAAGTGCCCTGACTCCTGATGCTGTTGTTCCACATGTTCATGTGAAGGAACCATCCTTTGATGATGGGTGAAATGTTATTTAGCTGAGTCCCCCCCACCCCATGGTCATGCTTCTTTACTTTCCTGTCCGTTGCCTAATTGCTCATATTCAACACCCGGGCCATTGCTAAAAGGGACCGTTCTGTCGCTGAATGATAATTAATCACATCACAAGGCCTGTTCCACACTTCTAATCTGCTGATGTGTACTGTAAGTGTTGGAAGCAATGCAAGTATATGTTCATACACAGCCTACAGCAGTGAACAACTAGTGCAGTCGCTCATTCCCACAAGATAAAGTCGCTTTGCAGATTGTTTTCTTTAAAACTCACTGATGGCAAGAGGAATAATCTCACTTGAGAACTTCAGAGAGAAACGGAGACTGTTTCTTTTCAATGTGGCCATTCAGTAAAGAGGACACACTGATTAGTTTTCTGACATCCCCGAGGATAGGTTTATATACAGTAAATGCTCAATTTTTTCCTGCATTTTTACGTGTTGCCAGCAGGCCTCAGTGGCTTGTCTGTGTCAGTCGGTGGAGCAGAGCTCAGTTCCCAGGAGGCTGCTGCTGCTGCTGCCTTATTAAAGTGGGGTTATTTCACAGACAATCAGAGGTTTGTGAAGGCGCCAGTGAGCGGCCAGATGAAAGGACTGACTCCTCAGGGGAGAAACCGTTGCCTTTTTTTTTTTCTCTTTTTTTTTTTGCAGCTCTGTTCAGAATCCCCACCTCCATCCTCCTCCGCTGCCTCCACCCTTCTCTCTTTCTCTCTGGCTCTGCCCGCACGCCCTGCAGGCACCTTGTCAGTCATTTTTCACAGAACTCATTCTTGGCTGAGTGTCAGCGGCGTGTTTCCTCTTTTCCTCTCCACGGCCTTCTTCTGTGCACCCTTTTTACGCTCGTTGTGTATAGTTATTAGTTATAGTTAGTCATGTATCTTCTTCTATTACACTTATTTCTTCCTGTCTACACCGCTACATGAAATTCCTTTTTTTTGTTTTTGTCTGTTTCCTCATACTTTCACTATTCCTGTCTTTCCTCCTGATCCGCTGTCATTTCTTCAGAAATTCTGTCTTTTCTGTGCTCTCTTTACCCATTCACCTTTTTTCTTTCATCATTTCCTGTCATATTTGGCATTAGTATCAACATGAAAATCATCAATGTGGGATAAGGAATCTTCAAAAAAGATGACAAACGAGATACACCGTGTTCATCAGCATTCGGTCTAATAATGAAGGACACGAAACTATAGATCTTGGCGTGTGCAATTCTGTTTTTCAACCCTTTTGCAAAAAGAAAACCGCCCTTTCCCGATAATTTGCAGATAATTCGATCACAGAAATTTCTGGCACTCGTTTAATTGTCTCTTGTCAATGCGAGCCTCAGCCTGTGCTGACAGCACAGCCATAAACAACGTCGGGCTCAATATGAGGTGATGTTCTCTTCGATGCACTTTGAATGTGCGAATGCAGAAGTGATATGAATAATGTGCTGTGAGTTACTTTGAGACATGCAAATAATGCGACCGCAGCTTTGGGCAACAATGAATCCATGGAGTTTTTTTGGGGGGGGTTTGCACAAGAAGAAGGAGGAGGAATAAAGAAAGGAAGGAAGGGAGGAAGGAAGGAGGAGGGGTAGAAATGAGAGGGGGGTGCTCTCCTGGGTGTAGCAAAATTACCCACACATCCCACTTCCTTTTTTCCATAATATCATTTAAGCCTGATAATAGCGAAAGCAATTTGTCTGAGCATGTTTGTGTGTGTGTGTGTGTGTGTGTGTGTGTGTACTGTGTGGCTGTCCGTACAGTGTGTGCGTGTGTGTGTGTGTGTGACAGAGAGGCAGGAGAAGCCTCTGGTTGTGTGGGTCGGGCACACCTCAGAGCATTGTAATTACAGCAGAGGCTTTGAAGTGGTGGAATGTTTTGGTTTGGATAATCAGCGGGCTGTGCTACACTCACACACTATTTACATTCCCATTAAAACACTCATTCACACCATCATACCAGTAAATTTTACTGTCTGTACTCATACTTAGTGGGTACAAAGTTGGGGAAGTTGAAATGTAAAATGCGACGGCTCACACCACAGAGATGAATGTTTTTGCACTACTGTCACAATATGCATATATATGAAATCCCACAGTATTAGTCGGTATGTTCCTCTTGAAGATCACAGCTTCTGAACTCTTCCTTACTTTAAGACCTGGATGAGTTACAACTAGTTTATTTTGGCCACTTTTTGCCTTAATCAATTACTGTAGCACAGTACAGTAGAGATGTGACCGGAAATGGGGGAGGACTTGGCTTTGAACCAGGCATGGTTTTTTTGGGAAAAAGACAGTATAATCACCAACACCCAAGGGGAGCGGGTATCCCAAAGGCAAATTAGTGATGTTTGCCCATAAAAGTAAAATTGAGTTAATCTTCACACAGTTAGCATCAACAATCATGGCCAGTACTCTCATGAAATTGCTCAATATGTTTGCGAGAATATGTTGGACAAGAAAACTTTTTTTTTTTTCACTTCCTATTTCCGTGCCCATAACAAAAGAGCATTTGTGTGTTTTTCTGGCTCTTCTACCCAGGAAGTAATTTTGGAAACTAACCACCACTATGCCATGGCCTGTGTAACATAAATCAGATGTTGCTGGTCATTATCATAACAATAATCTTTTTTTTCTATATCAATACATATTCTATCCCTAGATAGTACCGTTTTTTTTAAATGATACCACAATGCAATTATAATGTCAAGCCACAATTTTGCTGAAATTTGTTAAAGAATACTATTAAATGATACCTCAGTCCCTCTTTGTACAATACATTTCTTCTCACATGCACACGCTCAGACATTTCGTGCATAAGCATTAACATGTTGTGCAGCAACAGACAGTCTGCATGTACGCCCAATTAAGTCACGCTCTTCTCAGCACGACAAGTAACTCGTCAAACCAGTGGGACATGTTGTAAATAACTAACTGACACATACATTCATGCACACTCAATATAATCACATTATCCTCACCAAATGATCTTAGCACTGCCACCCTCCCCCCTCTGCCCCCTCCCTCTCTCTCTGAGCTTCCCAAGCCGTCCTTCAGAGCCTCCGCCTGTAATGTACCTAAATGACTACCTTGAATGCTACAATGGCGCCAGGGCCAATTAGCTGTTAACACTGGAGACAGATCTATTCAGAAGCCAGAGAATGAGGCCTCCTGTAACGTGAAAGATTGATGCCCACTTTGCTAATGACAAGAGAAGGAGGCAATCTGTTGCTTGACTCAGCCCTGGGCTATGTTACAGGATAGTCAGCTGATTACCGTGAGCCTGCAGGGGAGGGCTCCTGAGAAAACTGAAGATTGACTATAAGTCACTTACAGGGGTTGAATGGAGGACAGGAGCACACAATACAATACGTGTAAATTCCATATAAACATGGATCTTTGCAACTAGTGTTGCGCAATCTAATGAGGTTCTGCCTTATCTATGAGATTGCTATTCATTAAATATCTTTGCTTGTATTAGGACATTGCTGGCAATGTTGCAAAACAGTGGGCATGAATGTTTTAATGTACATATTTTTGCATCAATGGTATGAAGTTTCTTAATTCATAAGGGATTTAATTCACTTATTAGCGAGGAATTGATTATTTTAATTTTGAACATTTCTTTTTATATACATAATGGATATTCTTTGGTACGCCTTGTTGAAACTAATTCTGTCAATGCAACAGTCCTGCAATAAAGCCTACCTTCATGATGGTTGTAGGTCATAAAGTTTGTATGTCAAAGAACATGCTGTACACCCATTAAAGAGCTCATAATGCATACTTACTCATTATGACAGCAACATTGCATGACAGGCTGCGGGATTTTGTGATTATATCACAGCTAATGGGCGTAATTTGGCCTGAGGTGAAGCTGTCCTATTATCACAATGTTTCATGGCCTGGAGTGAGTCACTACTTTTATTACTTTTATTGTTTAACAAGTATGTTGATATATTAGTTAGAGACACATTTCTATTTAAATCATATTCTTAACATTTCAAGTATTCATAGAGCATTGTTCTAACAAAGAAGCCTGTGGTGGAAGGTTCACACCTTCGCTGGGTCTGATTAGTAATGTGTTTACGTAACTCGTAGAGGAAGAAAACAAGCAACATAAAGAGTAAGACAAAAAGAGAGCCTTAACTACCAGCTGGTACAATGACAACAAGTTTACGATATGATAGCGCTGGTTTGCCTGTTTGTTTTATTTATCAGCAGCCTCATTAACAATGACGAAGAACTGTGTAAAGGTAATAAACCTGAATTTTATAACGCTACTGAACTGCTTATGTTACTAGCCGTATTTGGCACTTCCCTGTCCAGCGGTGTCATCAGCTCTACATCGAGTGCTGGGAAGAGATAGTACCTTGCGGGATTATTTTAGCACCGAAGGTGGACTTCTTCAGGAATGGTGAGAAAACTGTTGAATGCGCAGATCGGTCCTGATCAATCTCGGTGAAACCTAGTATTAACGTTAGGTGTGCATGTGCAGGGAGCAACAACAAAAATGAGAACCTCTAGAGAAGCAGGATGGAGCTACTTATGTGCGGGGTGATGCAGAATTGTGAAATGGAAATAGATGCCTTGCCGTGACATATCCGAGTATTATATCACCTCTAATAACCAATGAAATTGCTTGGTTTGAGCTATTTGCTTTATAAACACAGATATACAAACACTCAGTCCACTTCACTTCAATGACCGCACAGCCATGATGGTTTATTGCAGGAATTATACGACGATACAGTTCCAGTAACAGCATCACACACCCACAATGATTAATAACACCTGACATAGGAGCAACACATGTCACGTATCACCTCAATATTGCAGATTTCACATAGCATACAGCAAGGCTGGGTCACAAAGCACACTCACACAAGCGTGTGCACCAATGTGCTTCGTGCCAAGAGGCTCCACAATATGTGACAAACTGTTCCTTTGAAGGTGATAATTGCTTGGAGAGTCGCCAACTGCAATTATATCTCTGGAACTGCTCTCTGCTCTTTGATGAAGATTTGAACACATAGTATATGTACAGTACTTATCCTCTAACATAGATTCATAGCTTCACCTTGCCGTAACCCATCATTATCAGGTCCTCCCTTCAGTTCATGACTTAAATATTATACCTTGAAGGGTTTTGGAAAGTTGGGCTCATTCAAACTCAGCAACCTCTTAGCCTTCCTTGTACCCAATAAAAATGTGCAAATGGGTGTGTCTTTTTTTTCCCTGCACAGGTTGGCTCTCATTCTATGAGCTGCACTGGTGCTTTTGACTTAACACTTTACTGCTAACAGTGATAAATGTCAACTCTATAGTTACAGTAGGCCTGTGTAGACGGACGCTCTCCCTAATTACGCATTAATCTTCATATTGCAGGAGGAGAAGATTATGTGCTCTTTTCAAAAACAGTACTGCGTTTTAGATTATTAAGGTTTGGGACCTCTGAAACTTGAATAATCACGTAATAAGGCGTTTACAGTTATTAAAAGAAACAGCACCTCGGGCATTCAAACTGTGCTTTCAGCTGACTTTGCATTCGGGCTTTTGGAAATTAACCATGGAGTGCCGTCAGGTTCAGAGGCTGTAGGAGCATCATCCGACTTTTATGACTCAGTGTGCATCACAGACCCCATGACTTCAGTTTCCGTGTCAAACTCTCAGCCTCCGCAGAGAGAGAGAGAGGGCAAGCGAGAGACTTGCCAGGGGCCATCTGTTCCTTGCAAAACCATGTAGATTCCCTTTGACACACTATATCTTAATCAGTTCTGGCAGGTAGAATTTATGACAAGGCCATCGTGTAAATAACAAGGAAGCTTGTTATTATGGAGAGGCACTGAAATGGTATAATTGTTTTAAAGTGGTGCTGGAAGGGCAAGTGTGCATGTATTTGTGTGCGTATGTGTGTGTGTGTGTGTTGCATGTGATCGTGTGAACATGCACAGTATTCTGGGAAGTGTTCCAGAGATTGGGGAAATCCACCTTCCACACAACAAACAACTTAAACCACAAAAACAAATCTCCTTTAAAGAAATTTTTGTCTCATTACAGCAAATAGCATTTCATGGTAGAAAAAGCCACAACTTTCCCAGCTATTATGGCTTTGTTACACGCACCCTTCGGGTTATATGAGAGTGAAATGTGCTTACACATAGGGACAGAAGCGAGACAGATAGAGTTTATCTGTGAAACAACAATGAGGAGAGAGTTTTTTTTTCTTGTAACTGTAAATGAAAGAAATCCTCAATATTAGTCTTTCCTTTACACCCAAAACCGTGTGAAACATTTTCCAGCCCTTTGGTTTAAGTTCTAAAATGAAGTAAAGCATTAACCCTAAAACCTGTGTAGTCACCAACCTGACATGTACAGTTTTCATTACTTACACTATTTACATGGTTAGCTATGTAATTGTTAATAATGTAGTTTTACTAACAAAAACATAGGTCACTTTATTACTCAAAGATATTTGTTTGTCAAAAATAAAGCCTGTGTTCAATTTGAGCCTTGAAAACTTTTTTCTTCATCTTCGCTCTTCATCCTCTTCTTTAATTTACCGTATCACATTAAAACTTGTCTTCACCAAGATTCAAGTTTCAGTCCGTGTGTGCTTGTCTTTAACTAGCCTTGTCTAGTGAGAGCTTCTTTTATGGCGTCATAAAGAACAAAGCACTTAACTGAATAAACAAATCAGCCACTCTGCCAAAACAAGGAAAAGGGAACATCAAAGCTGGTCGTAATCATTTTAAAGGTCAGCAGTTGGGAAGTGGACTGGCTGACTCATTGGTAAGCTACCCAATGGGTTTACTGTGCAGCTGAGAGGGCCCAAGCTCTGGGAGGACTGGTTAACTAAGCATCTGATCGTTTGATTCGCAAACCCACTCCTGCAGGCTGAGGAACCACAGAGACATGAAATGAGGTGCAAAGTATGACCTGACAGCGCCGCGGGTCAGGATTGTCTTCATTAATGAAATCCTTCCTGTCTAATTGTATGTGTGTGTGCGTGATGCAGCAGACTCGAGACTCAGACGGGCTGCTGTTTAACGAGCGATAGACGCCAGTCACAGTGGGACCATGAAGGACAGCGGTAGGACATGACAGAGAGTCCAGAACAACACAACCGCCCTGATCTTTCCTCTGACCCTGTAGACTGAGGACTGCCACCGGGGTCCTTTGCTGTGACCCTTTCTTCGCCTACGGGGTCAGAGGTTACAGACCTCTGCATGCGCCCTTTGAAATGGAGCAACAGGAGCTCGCTG
Source organism: Haemulon aurolineatum (assembly GCA_038406115.1). NCBI lineage: Eukaryota > Metazoa > Chordata > Actinopteri > Lutjaniformes > Haemulidae > Haemulon > Haemulon aurolineatum. Next base: position 8,958,425 of record JBCAUF010000028.1, on the reverse strand, counting down.
CTGGGCTGACCGGCAGGGTGGCAATTACCAAAATGCTTGTCCAATTTATTCTCACCTTACAGCCGTAAGACGCTAGAAGGAGAGCGAGGCAGAGAAAGCAACTTAACAGCGAGTGAAGATAATAGTGTACATACTTGCTTTGCACCTCATACACTAAAAATGAAACAGGCATAGATGTTTACTTTTGCAGTTTTTAAATTATGCTTTTGCTGAATTCTTGGGAAAAACATGATCTCAGACATGATGATGTTTAATTGCTTTCAGATTGGATGAAGCTTTCATTATATATTTAGCAAATGCGTTTGTAAATTTACCCAGAAAACACCTCCTACAGCATTTTGGCATTGTTATATTCTTGACTAACACACAAAACATTGTGATGCATTGTCTTTTTTTCCCATTGGTTTTATGGTTTGGTTTTCATGAACCAGAAAGTTCTTCTAGTACTATTGCTGTACTATTACACATCCATATCCTGATTATTTGTTATGTTAATCCTTTATTTGTTTGAGAGGGACAATGTACATTAATTGACATTTTGAAAGTTAAAATGTAAATGCACCCAATTGTAGCCAAAAGGCTAGTTTCCATTGGCAGTCCCCCTGCCAGAAGGAGCGTGGCAATGAGACCTATAATAAAAATAAAAATGATAAGTAACCAAGACATATAAATACACAATATTTACATCATCAACAACAACAACAACAACATTACCCTCCCACCCATACGCATGCAAGCAGAGACACCCTCTAATCAATGTTCCCTCAGCAGCAGAGTATACATCCCCATCCAGGCAAGAGAGTATTCAAATCAACATATCAACAACATATCAAGAGCAATGCAGGGAATTCACAAACTAATGTTGACATGTTTGGTTTTGTTCTGCCAACATGAATGTATACAGCATGGAAAGAGCCTGCTGCTGCAATGATGTGTTTTCTTAAACATGATTTTTTCATATTACATAATTTATGTTATGGTTCCACTCCCACCACAACTAGATCCAATCCAACCTTATCTGCCATCATCTATAGGCATAATCTACTTTCCTAATGGGCATTCTTTGATCTAATTTTCATTGTGCTTTGAAAGAGATAGCTAGAATAGATTTGATTAGATAGTGACGCAGCGAAGAGATAGGGTCCGACAGGCTGTAAAAAAAAAACAAAAAAAGCATAAATACCTGCACCAAATTATGTGGAAGTGGAAATGAAAGTGACTATGCCAAAGATTTTCATTGTAGCGTGTGCACATAAAGTTGAATCAGGAAGTATTCTTACAAATGCAAATGCATGAGACAGTTTGTGTAATGACACTATTATACAATAATTTAACAATGATGGACAAAACCACAGAGAATGATGCAGTTCCTTACAGCTGCATGAATGCAATTTTGATTCACTCCCACCGCTCTCATCTGCATTGTTTCCAGTAGGCAGCTTTATTCAGCTAAAAATCCTCTAAAATTTGTTGCACAATACGTGTTTATCACAAATGGTAGATGAGAGAAAAAGTTAATAAGCTGGTGAAAACTGTGGACCCTTTAGCACCCAAAGAACCAGAATTTGCAGTGAGCAAAAAACTAAACTAAAACAAGAATATTGGACTTACATCCACCAGGTGGCTAAAAACACAACTCAAAATGAATACAATGTTTCCACTGGTCTGAAGTGGCCAAAAAAATCATTTATTACAGGTATTAAGACTGGCACATGGCACCTTAACAAACTCACTAAGATAATCATTTTCTAATTACGATATGACATTCTCTCCTGCGTGCTCTCGCTCTCTCCGTGTCATTGCCCCCTCTGAGCCTTTTCAAGTCGGGCTGTCTGCTGATTTGTAGATAATTGCTGACTGTAATACCGGCCAGGAAATGGAGTGATCCACTCCAGATGACGAGACAAGCGCGAGGAGAGCGCACGTAAGATGGTCGCAGACAAACGGAAAGAGAGAGAGAGAGAGAGTGGCCGGGGTACGGAAGTATACCGATCATGCGGGTGATTTGGTGAATGTGGCGCTTAGTCCATTTGTGTTCACACAGTCTAACATCAGCTCCACGTTCATGGCAAAACCAGCTTTAGCGCTGTGTGTTAATTGCGCTTTATTACATCGGTGTTTGCGTTGCACTTCAGTTTATCCCTTACCTAATTGAACAGCAATTACTCACGACTCAATAGCACTTGAGCAGCACTTAAACCCTATTTGCTTGTAATTTCCCCCTGTGGCTGTGTTCTTATACAATGACTACATCTGCCAGCTTGACCCAGAGTTTGGAGAAGTGAGTGACATTGTTTGCCTTTGGAGTAATGGCTGTCATTATGGTGAATTACTACTCTACCCAAACACCCAAACATTCTCTAAAACCACCCCACAGCGCTCTGTCTCTATCTGACTCTCCAGTACTGGTGCCTTGTTACAATCAATTAAGCTGATTACAAGCACTATCTTCACCACTTCAAAGGAGGGCCATTACAGCGGGTCAGACTAACTGTCTCTTTACTGCGCTGCCCTGTTGTTTGTCTCAGTGTAGGCACCCTTAGATGTGTTACGCTTTAACATTTGAGGTGCTGAAATCTGTTAATAAAGAAAAAAATGGACTGGAAACAGGGCGGTTTGATCACACTAATTAAAGGATGAATGACAAGTAATGATCTGAAGACAATTGGCGTCGTCTGTCCTCTTTCAAGGGGGTCGACTCCTCGTCAGGTCAGTCGACAGGTCAAATAATAAATGGAGGGGACACAGAGAGAGGCAGCGAGACACCAAGTCTAGACAGCGTATTTAGAGACCCTCCCTGATTCTCTTTGTTCTCCGCCATGTCTACAGGTAATTACCTCAGCAAACGACTGGGAGGCCTGTCAAATCTGAAGCAAGTGAGAGGTGAAATGGATGAAAAAGTACATGAAGCACAAGAATTAATTAAGAAATGTGTCCTTGCACATATGTGTATGCGTGTGCCTGTGTGTGCCAATGAGCTTGTCATGCATGGATGGGCATCTGGGCATGAGCATTATGAGAAAAGCTCTCTTCTAAAAATATCTGCAACAGTGTGTCGCCATGAAAATGGGAAGATATTACCAATGATTATGTGTGAACACATTCCGAGGCTCTAAAAGTTAGATATAAATATTCACAGCTGCCCTTGAGGGTGGTCTTCAACTGCAATAACAAGTAAAATTGGTTGCTCTCAAGTCAGTGAATGTGTTTGCACGCATATGCTGTAACAATACACACCAATAACAAGTGCGTATTACTCCCACTATAGTATTTACAGGACATGGATAGTGTGCTCGTTACTACTTCAAGTCAAAAGACAAAATGTCACATTTCTGGTGGTACAAAAGAAGTTAAATACAGAACCATGAATGAAACTACAAACTGCAAATCAAACATGTAAATTAAGGAAGCTAAAGCAGGCTGATAATAAACACTATGTTGATTGTAGAAATACACAGATTTATCAGAATTAAGGTCTGAAAAACAATAGAAATCCAAATAGGGAAAAAAAGAAATCAGATGTCTGTGTCCATCGCAGGATTACAGCCTTCTCTGCAAGCTTTTCCAATGTTACCTTCCCTAGCTTTACAAGTTATTTCTTTAAAACTGCACTGCTAGTGTTTTTTAGCCTATGTTAACAAAAGTCCAAATGACAGCATCTAATATGGAAAATGTAAGAGCAAATATTGAAAGCATCACTCCAGTTACCTTTAAATGGCTGATTTTAAGGTAACAATGAACACTTTACCACCCATACTGTAGTATTTGAATCACTGAAAGAATCTGAAATATTGACTGTGATTCAAAGACTATAACTACGATAACTAATTGATCAAGGTGTTCACTTGGATAAAATGTAATCACTGTAATAATAAAACTAGTATTTGAATGCTCCAGCTATTCATTTAATTGCATATTACGGTATTACATATTGCTGTAAGGCCAGTGTTTGGTTTGTCTGTTCTGGCGCGACTATCGAAACATAAGTAGCTGACTCTGTGGAAGAGGACGTGCTCTATAGTTATACAGTAATTTCAAGGTAACAAAAACACAATGATTTTTTTATTTTATGATGATTGTACACAAATGAAAATAAACTTTTCTCTCTGCATTTCTGCCAATAAATCCCAATAAATCCTGCTAAGCAGATGGCAATGGCTTTCAATCAGTACAACACCAGACACACTGTAGTATTTTAAATTATTTTAATTAAAGTGTTGGCTAAAATCCACTATAATAATAAGACTATGCTCCAGACTTCTTATTTAATTGCATTGCAGCTGAATGAGTGGCACATCGCATACTGCTGTAGCTAGTCAGTGCATGTCTTCCAGGTGTTACCATATAGCATTACTGATGGATGTGTCCTCAGCCAGCATGAACGAATGCATTTATATCTGTGCATAAACTCTTTTCACTTTATTAAAACAATGTTTAATGTTGAAAAATCAAATTAAGATTTCACAATGAAAACCCATTTGGTCTGTGTATCTGTCATGGCTGGATGGATGTTTTAAGTCCTCCAAGTGGAAAGTGGAAAAAGCCTTACAAAAGCATGTTGGGCGCCAGTTAAAGGTTTATCTTAATTGTATGGAAAACAGCCGTGCACTGTCTCATCCTGTAAAGATGGATCGATAGTGATGAGCTGTGTTTGAAATTTCAGGAACCCATGAAAATATGACTTGGACTGCGTGTGTCAGTCTCTGTAAAAAAAATAAATAAAAAAAATCAATGTATCTTTGTGTATATCTTTACCTTGAAAAAAACTTAAGTCGATGTTTAGATTCAGATATGTTGACCTCTTCGACCTGCCTAATTATACCTTTGCTTCATTTTCTCACACGTAAAACATCAACTCAACATCCAATTTGTGAAATAATACAGTATGTGTCTTATATGGCATGACAGTAAAAATATAAGTAAAGTCATTGGTTGAACACAGAGCTATACTCATGTATTATTAGTTTTTTCTGTTACGATTACAGGGGGCTTTCACCTAACCTAGCATTTCCTCTGGCAGCTTTGAGTTCCTCTCTTGGGCATTACATATTTGTTGGCGCCATGAGGGCTTGAGATGCAGCAAAGTCTGTGCACCATGAAAAATTACTAGATGAGATTTCCTTGTGTATCTGTAATGTGGAGAACTTCAACCATACTTCAACAAAAAAAGTGATTGTTGCCTTCTCATTATCATGAAACCAGGGCATTAGTCTGAAGCGTTCATGAAAGGGGGAAAAATCGTTTTGATGGCTTAAGATATAATCCATTATCACAGGATTGTTCCCATCACAATGCTTTTGATATGAAGTCTCACAGACACTTGCACACATATCCACGCTCACACGCTCACTGATGAAGGATAATTTACCGCAGAAGGTGCCAAACGACATGTTTAGGCATCAACCCTCTTTGTTAAATTCACAGATATCCTCTCATTCGCCTGGGAGCACATATCGATCACATCACTCGGTAAATATCAAGCCCATAAATCAGAAGAGTTAATTAAAATCACTGCAGAGACTGACAATGAGTATTGCTTCCATCTAATTTGTATCAGTGAAAAATTTGTTTCATGACTTGGGTAAATACTCACTTAGGATTGGCTGTTAGGGCAGCAAAGCTTTTCTGGCAGAGACGTCATTGCCTGTTGCAGCCTACAGTATGTCATAGCAAGGCTGCAGGTTCAAGAAGCTGACCAGACATTGTTACCTTAATCCGCAAAAGGGAAAGTAATTGACTATCATTTTAGTGCCAGCTGAAGCATCCTTGAGCAAGGCATTTCCACTTCTGTGCATGTCTGCGACTTTGGCTTGTCGCTCTGCTTAAACAGCAAATATTTCATGGATTTTTCCAAAAACCACTTGTTTTGACTGAAGAAAAAACAAAATTTTAAATCTTGGCTAAACTGTCTGAAGTTGAGTGACTCCCTCATTTTAGTGCTTCTCCCTCTCATTTGCTTTGCCACCCTAAACCTCTCTCCTAAACCTCAACCCTGGTCCCCACCCCTGCCCCTTCACACACACACACACAAACTCAGCAATATTGCTTTGTCAGCCGACGTTTAGAAGATTAACCTCGAACTTGCCAAAGGGCATCCCAACTCCCCTCCACCCTCTGCCACATCCCCCCCGCCTCTCTCAGTGTTTCCCTCCCTGCAGCTCCCTTTCTGTGAATACTTGCGCAACAAGTGGCGCCGCTGTAGAGCCCCCTGGGTATTAGAGGGTTGAGTGGCGTCCCAGAGAGCCGTAATTACACCACCACTCAGGTGATTTAAAGGTCCGGGAACATGCTGACCCATGCATGGCACCAAAAGTCCCACATTACACTGACACCTACCCATGTGCTGTGTCTCAGGACAGCATTATTTATTCTCACATCTCACATTTTTTATTCTGTGCAAACATGAGCAAATCTTTTTTCCATGTTTTGACGACCTTTGCCAACATTTTTTTTGTCAGTTCTTTGGATGCAATATCCTGCAACACAAGTTTGGGGTTTTTTTTCAGTCCAGTGATGCTTGGTACGGTTCAGCTACAGTAAGTTCCCCAAGCCTCGCCTGTTCGGCTTGCTGCGAAGAGGAACTCTTTGATCATTTTTACAACTTTATTTTTATCACCGGTTTTGTTTAGTGGACATTATTAGAGGAGTAAAAATAATAATATGTATACGCTGCTCACAAGAACTTGGACTTGACAGGCTATAATTCAAAAGAAAGGGTTGATAATTGGGTTTGGTTGACTCTCCACCCCCTGCAGACATTGTGGTGACAAGAGGGAATGTTTCTCTTTTAACAAGGTCAGGGCTAATGCTGGTTAATGGGAAGGGGATGTCCCCCTGCCCCTGCACTCCCCCTGCTCTCACCTCTCTCTGGTTCTCTCTCTTATCTTCTCCCTCTCTTTCAGTTTAACAAGTCAATGTGACCGAGTGGTCACGGTGATGAATTAGAAATTCATTGCCTTGTGTCTGCACAGGGCTGAAAGTCCCTCCCCCCGGGAATCGTTAAAGTTGCACTGAATCTCTGCCTTCTCTGCTTTTGCCGTGAAGCTCTCAGCTGCCAGCGTGCACCAACATCACGGCCAGTCACAGAGGTGCATGCAAACACAGCTTTGAGATTTAGCTCTGCACGTGAAGTTGTATATCTTAGAGGGAGTCCCTGAAGCAAGCTATCTGCTGTCTCGAGCCATAAAACAATGAGTGTCATGAGAAAACATGCATGTGCTAATGTTGGTGAAAGCAATGAATCCTTTCATCTGTTTAAATCTTTGCCTCGCAGCCTTGGTGGTGTTTCACCTCCAGGGAAAAAGTAGGAGAGAGGGAGAAAAAGCCTGAAAGACAAGCAATAGGACAAAGAGAGATTATAAATAGTTTCCTTTCACTCAAGATTTTCTCAGCATTAGCAAATGAGGTATTAAAGTTTCCTTTCTTCCTGTTAAGATTTTGTTTCTGACAGCATCGTTTAAAGAAATAGTGCCTTTTCAGTTGTAATCCCTGCAATTAAGGCAGTAGGTGCGGCTCCATTACCTCAGCAGGATTAGTAATGACCCAGGAGAGAATATAATTGCTTCTTAATTTGAAGTTGTGAAGTGCATGAAATACCTGAGGCTCAGCCTGCCGTCTCAGCAGTGGTTAGTTCATGGATTAGCTTCCTTTTTATTCCCCCTCTCTCCCTCTTGTTTCCAAACCGGGAGCTTTATAGTTCTTGTGTTTTATTATGCTGTTTGCACTTGTTTCTTGTTCTCTGCACACGGATCTTTAAAAGAGATCTGTTACCCTTAAGACAGCACCAGAAAGGTTATAAAAACAGGAAAAAGAGATGATGATATGTTTAGATGGCTTAAAGATCCCTAAGGGAAGCTATTTTCTTTGCTTGCATTAGGAGAAATGTTAACAGCATTTACCATAGTACAACGCTTCTTAGGCATATTAGGATTGGATGAATAGCATGACATACTGTATTCACTGTGTCTTTAATGTTCTCTCCAATATTGATATGTTATACTTTAACCATTCCCTGATATAGAATGATATGTTGGAAAAGTCAAAATGATCAATACATCAATAAGGAGAATAAAACATGACGACCCCTGCAGGACCTAGCTAAGAAAAGCATGTGAGAAAGATGAAGATTTCTTTCCTTGTGTAAAAATGGCACTGCTGTCACACCGGCCAGCAGGTGAGACTGTTAACACCCCTCATTATTCAGGCCTGACATTTGTCCAAGCTGACTAATACCATATAATTACAGAGCCTTTGAGCAGCCATAATGGTCTTTTTAAGTCCTGCCTTTTGTCCTGAGTGAGACAGTTAGTGACAATACAGCACTCACAGCTAACACCTTGATACTGCGAAACACTAACTACCCATTATTTACTGTAACTACAGGGATCTGACGTGATTGTCGTGACGTGATGAGTT
>JBCAUF010000028.1:8605408-8615429 GCA_038406115.1 Haemulon aurolineatum | reverse complement strand
CTACAGACGTGACTGTGGTGTCAGTCCTCTCGTGTAACTCACCGCAAGAAAGCAAATAAGCACATTTCCAAAATTGTCTCTTTCTTCGATGAGCCGCCTTCTTAATACTGCTTTTCGGATTGCTGCTGGTTGGCCGTTGGTATTCCTCTTTGTCCCACACCTACACAACAAATCACAGACAATCTGACATCACACTGAGCAATTTGGAGAACGCCTACAATGTCGTTTAATAGTAGATTTTTTTCACCCTTAGTATATTGACAATATGAGCTATGTTATTACAAAGACACTTTTGATTTTGGCTTGGGACACAAGCCAAAATCAAACTGAATGTTGGGCTTCTCTCACTTTAATGCTTTGGAAAGTGTTGCTTGAAGGCAAGTACTGTAGTAGCTGTGGACCTCTAGACTATTATCTGCTCCGTACAGGAAATTACTAACTGAAGCAGAAGTAGACAAGGCACATAGGAGAAAACTGGGTCAAACAAATAAGAGAACACACAATTATTTAATCACAAAATGACCCGAATGCACTGGAAATATAAATGTATAGATGAAATGTATGACGGCGCAAGAACTGTATGAATGCTTAAAGACTCATCAAATAATTTATGTGCTCATTCATAGCCATTGACACTTAAGTGGCGTTCAAACTGTGGCCCTGTCACTACAGAAGATGAATCATGTTGTCAGATGATTTTAAAATTGACCAACAAGTGTGAAAAAGGCATTTTTCACAGCGAGACTGAGGCTTCAAGACTATCAGGAGAACAAACAAGTATATTTTGACCAATTATTCAAAATACAACAGACTAATATAATTGCTTGCCGAGCACTCACGTTTACCGAGAGGCTGTTTTTCTGGCACTGCGGCACGTAATATTCTCGTCAATAGATGCCTGAGCACTTGATGAGGTGTTTTGTTGAACTAAATTGCTCTCCGTTCTCCCCCCCACCCCTCGTATCCTCTGCAGATGCACTTCATGTAGGGATGATGTTGTAACCATGGCAGCAAAGCCGGGAGAGAGAAGGCGAGAGGAAAGAGATGGAGAGAAAGAGTCAAAGAAAACAAATCCAGAACCAAATCCAGTGCCGGAGGAAGAAAGAAGAAGACAGAGAGGAGAAGGGAGGGGCGAGGAAGACGGAGAGAGGACCAGAGGAACAGATGAAAGCAGAAATGCCAATGTCTGGTTCCATGTCGCCTGACCCTCTAATCTCCTCTCCTCTCTCCACGTGGTTACTGATCTCTCTGTCTTTGAATCTGTTATGCTGGGACGCCAGAGGCCCTGCATCAATCCCACTCATCCTCTGTTTGATTTGCCAATTCAAATGGCGATTACGACCTGTGATGATGCTACGAAGACTGGCGGCTCTACGGAAGTGCAGAGGCTCTACTGCCACTTCCTGACCTCCTCATCCCGATAATTTCCTGTACAAAAAAAACCTTACCCACTTCCCTCTCCATCCCATGACCGAATCAAACTCAGAGGACACGCGTCTCTTTCTCTGATTGGATTGTTTGCTGGCACTTTACTCAATGTGAACTTTGCCAAGGGTGTATGATTTAGCATCTTGTTCGAATCGGTTCCCCCCGTTGCGTGTCATCCATCACCTGATGTCAGATGTTATTGATTTGAATGTGTGTGTCCCTTTTTATACATTTCAATGTGCTGCATCGACATTACCGTTTGAGTCTTTTTATGAGCTCCGTTTGTTCTTAATTGCCAATTTCACATCAAGAATCCGGCGTGGAACGATCATTTTTGTGGGCACGCTTGTGTGTATGGATGTGTGTGTGTGTGTGTGTGTGTGTGTAGGGTATGTACTGTATGTGTTTCTCTTTTTGGTACCTGATGTCATTGCTGTGTTGCCAGGTACCAATGTGTTACTGCACTGGAACTAACTGATGAAAGCACTGAGCCAGACCCAGGCATCGCATTTGGATGTAAACCTCTTACACTAACTTTGCTACTTGGGGACGTGCTGTACACACTGTGTATTTTGCTCTCTCTCTCTCTCTTTTTTTTTTTTTTGCTCCTCTACAGCTGTGCAATATCATGCAATCTCATCACCGTCTTTTCCACCCATCTGTAGGCTGTTTAGAAGCTGTTTCCTGCTGTCGTGTTGTACTCCGCGTGCGTCCACATCAGGTTTCTGTACAGAATGCAGTTTTTTTGTTTGTTTTGAACCTGTTCTGTTATACCCGTACTGCTCTAAAAGTAGTGAAAAATGCACTGAGAGCCAGACAGAGAGATGACTGGGAATTAGTGAGGGGGGCGATCCTCAGTCTGGCCAATCAGAAATGGTCCAACTCCCAAATGTATGATGTCCTCCCTGTCCTGAGCATTCGTCCTGTCCAAAATTAGTCTCCTGTGAAGTCCTCCATGTCTCATCTCAATTTGGAGGAATCAAAGACATGTTAATGTAGTGTTAACATTCATGGGCAGGACAGCTAAAGGCCAGTCGAAGGAGTCAAACGAGGACCAGACTGGCGGAGAGCGACTGAGGGTAATGTCTGTCGGTCACGACCCGAGTAATGCCTGCAGTGACGACATACAGATTAATTCAGACAGCCAGAGACGGGAGGCTTTAATGAGAAGTTAAATGTTAATGTGGCTTTTCTGGCAGATCCAAGGTCAAGTTAGACCCACAGACAGACGATATATATAGCACAAACCTTCGAAGAGGGGACAACGCTCTGCTGCACAAAAACCTAAAATCATTGCTGGGATGTACAGTTGAAAGGGGCAATAATCGATTGGGGATGAAGCTGTTTTCTATTGACTGTGTCTGTTCTACGTACATGTACTGTATGTGTGTTTGTGTGCACATGCCTTCCCATAGAGATAAACAGGGTCATGTTCCTCGGTTAGAGATGAAAGGTCTCTCGTGAGCTGGTAGCGTGTCCTAACTTTAGCAGTGAGTGTGAGTACTGTAACCGTGTCTCAGTCTGTACAACCCGACATCAAATTAAGGTGGCTCAAGGATCACTCATCTGCTGAAAAACACAAAAGCAAAAAGCCCTCTCCAAGACACCGGACCCAGGATCCCAGAGCGAACCTTGAGGCGTACCTCTCCAGGCAGCTGGAGCTGCGCACGCCGGCGACTCCCAGCAAACTCGTCAGAGAATTGCGACCGCGTTGGTGAAGTGTCGCCGCGATTCAACCATCGAACTGTAACTGCTGGCTACGCAAAAACCAATCCCCCTGCAGCTACGACTCTACTACCAGCAGAGTGAGACTTCGGCGTTAAGACATCGTCACCAAGCAGGCAGATATTCTCTGACGTTTCTAATTAACGGGCCAGCTGACATTTGGATATCTCCTTCGGAAAGTTGTGGTTTCACTCTCGTCCATTACTTGTCGTTCCAGTGGTTTGTCTTTCTCCGTCCGCTCAACGCTCTTCTCATCGTGCACTTCACTCCCACGACGCAGCTCGATCCATCCTGGGCCAACCTCTGACTGTTACTGTGTCCTCTGTATATAGGTAATGCCGTTCATGTGTTTTTAGACGTGCTCTCTCTGTAAAGTGATCAAAGCCCCATTGGATGACATACTGTACGTGGGACAATTTATTGCTGTATCTGTGTTTGAATGGTTGTATTTTGAAGGTGTCATCATCCAGGGACGGGTGGGTGGGCGGGTTTGATGTTTGTGATGTTTGTGTCCATCTCGAGGAGGAAGGGGTGGGGTTTGGGGGGTGGGTCAAGGGTAAACTATCACAACTGGTCTATACCAAGAGTGTCTTCATCGAGGAAGTGGACAGGACAGGGTCTGTCCTCTTCGAAACAGGAACATTTTTTTGCACCAAAGTCATCATCAAAGCGCAGCTTCTTCTTATTCAAGGTCACTACGGATGGATGATATCAGAACTCAAAAGGATTTTTTGTTCTTTTATTTTTAGAGACAAAGAAACTGTCTTTTTTTGCATGATTAAGTGTCGTCTTTTTATTGGCTTGTGTGCCCGGTAAAAGCATGACCATTGTGTGAACTCTCACTTACCGGTGTGTTTGGAAAATGTTAAGGAAATTTCTCCATGAGATTTTTTACTTACCTCTTGACATGAACGTTCATTGACATTCATAAATCAACTGTTTTACAATGTAGGGTCTGTAACTGTTTGAAGGCTGCCTCGCATGCAGAAATGCAACTTGCAAGTAACCCATCAAACTTCAAACCCAGTTACCATATCTGCATCTTTGTAAAACACCATGGATGTCAATGCCAGTTATCACCTAGCTAGCTAGACATTGCAGTCTTGTAAAATCGCTCTTTATTAAAGCGTTGCTATTTTCAATACGCGTGTTTGAATGCTCGCTCCTTTTTCATACTATGCCAGCAGCATCATGGGAGGTTGTGATTGAAAGTCAAAGTACTGTAATAAGTGTTTGGTCTGGTCCATATTGTGTGGTGTTTTTAACGTGTTTGCCCCGTCTTGTCCTGTCTGTTATCATCAACTGGACTTAATCTCTCCTCGTCACCCCCTAAAGCACGGACTGGTTTCCTGAAACCAGGATTGGAAGAAGCTTCAACCCAAAAAAGTACCTAGACCTTGACCTAGACAAGCGGTTTTGAGATCAGTGAGTTTTTAACCCCACTGTTAGTGTGTACAGATGGGTAAAATTCATGACAAAATGTAGCATCTCCATGTCTGTACATTAGTATAATTAGCAAGAATACACTCCTTTTCCTTTCCCTTGCTAAATCAATATAAGGAACACAGCGTGAAAGCTAGAAGGAAAACTTTCTCAGAATTAGTAGCTTGAGAAAACCTGCTTAGAGAAAGTATTCTTTCTCTTACAATCTTGCCTTTCTTTCCATACACGTTTAATAGAAACTCCATACGCAACATGTGAAGTGTCAGCGCAAACAATACTTCCACCTGCACCCTAACTGAACAAAAAGGACAAGAACTTAAGTCAAGATGTACTTACAACAATGGGTTGCTTGCAGTCTTGTATTTTCCATTATTGAAGACTCCCAGATCCATTATCTACTGTCTCAAGTGTGCACAAACACTTGACTAGGATCCCCATTAAGTAAACCATTGTATTCTTTACTGAAGCTACTTCACGGACTAATCTGGCAGCTGGAAACCAGACTTACATGTAACCAGGGCAGAAACTGCATTTCCATGTCGTTATGCCAGTGAAAGGCGCATGATGTCTATGCAGTTTCATGCTCCACCTCTCGTCCATTTACGTACATAGATCTACTCGCCATATTACCTCAGTATACCCTCAGTATTGTGTATACTGCTTTCATTGCACTCATCGAGTACTCTAGTGTCCATCTGTAAACTGTTCATTGTTGTTGAGGGCATGAAACTCAGCAGTGTCCATGAAAAAGTCTTGTTAGCAGGGAGTGAGGTTCCATACCTTCAATTTCTTCTCATTTTCTTTTTTTGTATATCAAAGTGATTGAATTATCAACAGGTTTGGATTGTTATCAAATTATTGGTTTTTATTTGAAAAGCATAGGTTGATGTTTTTGGAAGAAAATGGAATAAAACGTCATCTGATGCGGAGCTTTTACAGTTGTTTGGTGACTCCTCCACAAACAAAGTAATTATGCATCAAGTACTGATTCATGAGTGAAACCTGCATCTTAAAATATTCACACAGAGAGAATACTTTTCAGTTGAAATTCATTTATTGATAATTAAACATTTCAAAGAACATAGGACAAAATGTAATTTAAAACAAAATGATAATATTTGTGTTCATTGTCATTCATACAAGTTGAATGTGGCATCAAAAATCGTTGTTTTAGGGGAGAGGGGGAGTTGAGCGTTGAACCAGCAACCGATCCTGAGCCAGGTTATTCAACTCTGAAATGAAGGGCCTACCGATGTGCTCTTAAGCAAGGCACTTAACCCCAAAGTGGCCCCAGGGGCGCATTTACAAAAACTAAAACAACCCATCCTACCTAAATGTCCCACGTCCAGCTCTGGCTGTGATGGCCCGGTACTCTTGAATGACGGGCTGTTAGATTCGGGATGTACTAACAACATGACTGCTTCAGAGACGGTTCAGATTTAGACTAAAAGACGTGCCCTCCAAATCTTGTGTGTGTGAGCGGTCAGTATGTTGGGAGCAGGAATGTATGAGCAGAGTATGCTTGGGGAAAAATGTAGGGATATGATCAGGGAAAAAAAGGTAATCTCCCATTGAAAAAAGGGATGGGGGATCCATTTCCAAAAATCTGAAATCCTGACAAAAAAAAAAAAAAAGAAATCCCTGAAGACAGGCAAGGAATAGGAAGTGTGGACACAGGTGTATCTGTATGTGTGCTTGTGAGTGTGTACGCGTGTTTTCGGGGAGGGGCAGGAGTGTGTGGTCTGAGTGTTTACCTTAGTGGGGGGACACCCCATCGTCCACAGCATTTTCAGGCCTAACGCTGCTGTTTTCCCCATCCCACGCTACAGCTGCGTGTGGCGTACGTCCAGGGCAAGGGCTCAGTTTGGCTCCCTCCCACTCTAGCTGCAATAATCAGCAAGAGGAAGAAGGTGGCTGGAGCAGCAGCAACAACAAGGCATGCAACTAACAGTTCACATGGAGAAGGTGGAATAATGTGGAAATTGAGAGAGGCTATGTGTCACTTAAACCTAACAAAGCACTACCAACTGAGGTGGCGAGTAAGAAAAAGGATGAGTAAGTAGTGTGTGGTACAATCACGAACGGAAAACAACTACCGTAAGTCATATTAAATACAGGTGGAATCATGTGTGCATTAGTATCATTTGCACGTTTAAGTCGGCTTTACATGAGTGATGCAATGAACCCAGTTTGTTAAAATGCATCTAGGTAGAAGTGTGTGGGTTGTCTGGGTGTGGTATGGGTGCAGAGAAATCCAGTAATCCTGTGTCAAAATGAGGTGTGTGTGTGTGTTTCTGGTGAGATCAGAAGAGGGGAAAAGGAAAGGTCATCGGCCCTTCTCGCGGCTGCTCGGGAAAATCAGCGGCAATCGCCGAATCCAAAACAACCCCCCGTATTCACCTGCAGCGCCGAGACTGTCACCTCGTATCCACTCAGCAGATAACCCTACGCTGTACACATCAGCGACGCGCCACGCTGCACTGCATTTAGAAGAAAAAAAAAAAATCCACACACTTGTACCTGCTCTGAGCTCAAATGGTGAATCACCGCTTTCTTTTTCACTTCAAAGCATTATGCAGTGTCTGATTTTACAGCGTGTACCACTCACTAGATGCTCCGAAGCACGATGGTAATCCTTTCCAGCCACTGCCACACAGATGGGCTGCTCCCCCTCCCCCCAAACAGACCGGTCCAACAACTCGACTGTCCTACCTTGTCTTATCTAATCGCCATCTCCAACCGTTTAAGAGGAAATACAATCACTTCATCTTAATATTAACAGTCATTGTTCTTACCATTCAACCAAATGTTGCTTGGCATTACTTTTTCCGTTTAAAATTAGGTTTTAAGTATTTACACGAGTACCAAGTTGCACATTTTCTGATATGAAAACCAGCTCCACCTATAAATCAACAACGGTTTCCAATGTGAGCAGAGGCGTGTCAGCAACTGACGGGATTGCAAATGTCGAAAGCCAATTGGTAATCTCAGGTTGTTTTGACATCATGGGCTAAGCAATGCTTGCTGCCATTCCTCTTACTTTTATGACCTGTAATATGTACAAAACCAACGAAAACACAACTCTTCTATTTCGGCCTGAAAAAAATGTCAAAAACCTGGGTTCAACTGAGAATGACCTAAAATTAGAGAAAGATGTGGGTGCATTCAACTTCCTTTTCACGCCAGATGTCCTGTTAGCAATTCAACACAAAACTGAACTAGAAAGAGCGAAAGAAAGAAAGAAATATGAATTGCTTCTGCACTAATGCTTTAGAGGCAAACATTGACCGTTAACCAATGCTCTGGCAGGATGTCTTAACTCCTGAGAGCGGGACTTGTTTGTTCCATCTCAATTTGCGTGTGTAAACCTCAAGACACACAGAAAGTCTGGGCTAAGCAAGAAAACACAAGAAAGGTAGATTATGGCAAGACAAAAATTGAAATCGCTTGAAAAACAGTCAGACATCCGCACAGATCTTTTACCCTGTTGTTATCAAAGTCGCATCAGTTCAAACTTCCCAACTATGAAACTTCAAGCGCGTACTGCTACAGCCTGGTAATACGTATCATAAATTAAGCAAACAACTTGAACAGGAAGGTGTGTGGACTACAAATGTAGTCCGCAGTCATTCTTCACAAGCTGTAAGCAACAGGCAGGCAGGGCTGCAGAGTTGATGGGGTCTCAAAAAAATGATCTAAGGGACATGCTCAACCTTCCATTTAAATAAGTAATAATTTGTGATTTTTGCCATATTAAAGATTTTCATGAGCCGACATCGAGATCATCATCACTTTGAGTGTGAACTGCTTGAAAATCACTGCACCTGTCAGCTCAGTGAAACCAGCCTGGGGCATGTTCACAACACAATCTGGTCAATTTACATCCACATTCTCAATCTGAACGAACAGCGAGTTCTTCAGAAAAGGCAACCAAAACCTGTCGCGCCGCTCGAACCCAACCGCTGAAATTCAGCTTCCTGGTCGACATGGATCACCGATTAGCCGGGTGAATGTCTATCGCAGAAGGGTCAATGCAGCTGAATTCAAACAGAGGCATGTTAGATACTCCACACAAGGTGCTCCCACACAGACACTAGTGTGTGGGTTTTGATGTATTTTTGGAATTGCGATCACGGACAAACACGTGCCTACACAGACTTGAGTCTCTGGAGACTGCAAAATTGGTAGAAATAGGGCCAGTTGAATATTCGTCTCTTTTTGCCAGGATGCCAGTTCAGAGTTTTTATTCTTATTCAATAATTTAGCAGTTTTTCATTTGGTGCCTGACCTGAAATGTGTGATGTACTTCATGAATTTTTCTATGCAGAGTTACGAGCGAATCCCCATTTTGGGAACATTTCATGTAGAGTATATAAACGGCCTTGATTCAACACAAAGAAAACGCTTCTCCTAAGAGATCCTACCCTGGCCTTTGACTCCGACTTTGTCCCAAAAAATCTTTTCAGCTTCTTTGACATTGAACTAGGAACGAGCTGTGCCTCTATAACAGAAACTGAATGACAAAATTCCACATTAACTGCCCAACTTATCTACACTTGTCCACAGACTGTGTGAACTCACTCACCCACGTAACTGCCATCAACTGGCAGACAGGCTAGAGACTAGGTTAAGGTGGAATAAAAAGAGATGCTATAGATTTAAAGCACATCCCAGGTACAACCTTGCTCCCTCTTTGATTTTCCTCTTTAAACTGTCCCTTATGTAATTACACATGCACACACACACACGCACACACACATCTGCAGTGTGGAAGGAGTGTTTGGGGTTGGGACTATCGATAAGGGGGTTCTGGCGTGTGGTAAGGGTAATCATGGCGCTGGGGCATGGGTTGCCCGTGTGCGGGTGTCTGCTCATACGGTGTGGATGTGGAGTAGCTTCCCGCTGCTGCGTAAGCTCCCGATGAATCATATGCTCCCGGTGGCCCGTAGCCTCCAGATGCGTCATAGCTTCCTGACGAGGCATCGTAGTTCCCAGACGAAGCGCCGTAGCTCCCGGACGAGGCGTCATAGCTTCCCGAAGCGTCGTACGTCCCCGGCGGCGGGTACGCTCCCGACGCGGCGTAGGTCGGGGGCGCCGAGTACGTCCCCGGGGGCGCCGGGGTCGTCGTGGATGCTTGTGCCTGCGTGGTGGCCGGTGGAGGTGGAGGTGGTGGCGGAGGGGGAGGGGGATTGGTATAGGCATACTGGAGGTACTGGTACTGTTGCTGGTATTGTTGATACTGTTGATATTGATGCATTTGCTGGTAGTACTCTGTGTAAGACCTGGAGAGGAAACAGAGCAAATCAGTCTAAAGCCCACATTTTGAATGAAATAGTGAACTTTTTAAAAATTGTTTTGTTTGTTTTATTGTTTGTTTTGATTAATCAGTGCTATGTAATTAATTAAAAGAAGTATAGTTTTTTTT
>JBCAUF010000028.1:8341980-8353132 GCA_038406115.1 Haemulon aurolineatum | reverse complement strand
GATCAATCTTCCTCTCCCCGTCAGAACCTTCGAGCGACGCTAAAGAGGAACGCTGCTCGATCCGAAGTGGCAGCGACAATTTGTTTGTCATTGCCATTCGCTTCGAACCGCCTCTCGACGACGGTAAACAGGTCGTCACCCATTGATGACTCAGTCCCCCCGTGGTACCGTTATGTCACCGTGTTTTGATCTGCAGTTGGAGCATCCTGTTTTCTGATAAGCAATATCGAAAAAAAAAAAGAAAAAAAAACCTTGAAAATATGATGAGTTCTGACAAAATCCAGCCGTGTTTGAGATACCACACGTGTTTCCAGAGGATGCGTTTTCATTGGAAATAGTGGCTATACGCTGTGGGGTCTCTCAAGCGTCCTCTTGTGTGACGCACGTCTGGTGACTGCCAGCCGTGCTCAAGTGCCCATTTAGGCCGCAAATGTGTCGACGTTTATCAGAGCTCACGGGGATCAACTTGATTAATGAGATTATAATATTGTTCACGCTCGAGCTCAGATGCTTTGTTGGTTTTACTTAATTTCTGCATAACAAACAAATAAGTAGGGTCAACCACACAGCACTGCATACAAGAGACATGATATTATTGTATATTGATTTGAACTGGTGTGGTAATAATTAATATTTATGCTGCCTCTGTCAGACGTGTAGTACTTTTTATTATCAGTCTCAGTGAGGTCATTGTGGTGGGTTTACATAAAGTGAGATCAATGCTTAAGCTGCTATTTTCCACTGATGGCCTTCAATTGTTTTACCTTTTATTGATGGGATAAACAGAGTTAACCTTAGAGACTTGAAGCGGTATGGTCCACTTCGACAATGCACACATCAATAATGGGTGGTCTGGAGGGAGAAGAGTTATGGAGTCCACAGATACACTGAGTGGTCAGGAGGTTAGCAAGGCTTGCAACGATCGATAAACCCTGACCACTGGAGACCGGTGTGGTATGTCTACAGTTACAAAAGGCTATAGGAACACTTCTGTAGAGTATTGTTTCAATCACAGAAAATAAAATACATCGAAAGTGATCTGCACAGCCACACAGTCACAACATAATGTGCACCAAGAGTATACACTGTACTGTAGTTAGGTCTTTCCATTAATTTGTCCACCGTCTAGCAAAGTGGCGTGCTGAACTTTCATTCTAGACCAGCCACTTATAAACTGTTAAAAAGCCACTTGTTAAGGAGTGACTATTTGCTTTGTGGGAAATCATTTTTCACTCCATTTTAAAGTTAAGAGGTGAGAAATTGTTATCTAAAAGCCAAATTAACCCTGTGGGACGCTGGGCGAAGCACGCTGATCCGCCAGTCTAATCAGAACTCCTTAAGTCCACTCAACGGGTATTACCAGCTGAGGCTAAATGGGAAAACCAATGAGCAATTAAAATATGTCGTCCAATTATTTCCCGTGTTTGGATATTATTCTTTTAGTTTGTTAGTGAATAGTGGGTCATTTGGTTGATACGCAGCCACCTAATTGCCAAAAGGTTCTCCCACTGTGAGCCAAATTAAATCAACCAAGCTGAACCAAACCGAGGCAAGCCAACTGCACCGTATCAAATCACATGCCAAAGAAATGAAGGAAAAAAGTATTTAGGACACCAGATTATTTGGTTTATCTTACAGTCGGCTGAAAGAAAATACATCTAAACTGGTTGTTAAGAGGGTTTGCGGGGAAAACTTTTTCAACACGGATTCTTTTTTTTGGTAGATTTAGTATCAGAAAGTAAGCAAATACCATATGACGTTTTTTCAGATCGCGGTAACGATATGAAACATTTGTCCAAACATTAGAGGCAACACAGCAGTCTCGCCGCCCCGTCCTTGGCAAACCAGAGTTAACTGTATCCCCCTAAACTCGGGTTGCAGGAGATGTTTGGCTGCGGGCTGCCTGCTGTCATTCAGATTCTGTAGGGTAGATTGCAGGGTCAGAAAGAGGTTTTGAGAGCACCGCTGCACTGAATGCCAATCAACTATCAGAGCACTGTGAACATGAGCCCGGAGTGAGGTTATAGGCATGCGTGCAACCAATCTCAAAAAACCGAGCAAGGAAATTTACATAGTGGTTAGCATTCAGCTGCCAAGCGTGAGCTATGATACTGAAGTGCAGTGGGGAAATACATCACTATTCTGACTGACCTCAAAAATGTGCTACTACAGCTCAGGTTTAGGCTGAGGCACTAGGTGAGCAGGAAACGTTTATTAAATACCTGATGTTGGTGATTACGATGATTAACTGATAACAGACGGCAGGTTGCATTGTGTTTATTTGCTCATCAATAGACTCATATCTCTGTTGGTTTAAAGGCAGAACTAAAATGAGGTCTCAGTGACTAGAGTTCCCTTGTGAATAGGTAGCCATGCCGTAACTGCTAAACCTAAACGCCTAAAGGAAGGCAATCTGTCCGTGTCCAAGGAGCAGTACTGAAGAATCATGCAAACTGAGAATACCCAACAACATACAGACACATCTTGGGGCGTATCTCATCCCTTCTTGGCACACAGACTCTGCCTTGTCCACAGAGGTCTATGTCTTCTAGAGCTGCAACCATTTACCGATTAGCTGCGAACTATTAAATTAATCGCCAACAATTTTGCTAAGCAGTTACTTGGTTTTAATCAGTTAGCGTGTCTTAAATGGGAATCATTTCTGGTTTCTTTGCCTGAGGGTGTCACACTGGGCTTTGGGAAACACTGATCGACATTTCTTTTAATCAATAACCAACTATAAAAATAATCGATAGTGAGGTGGTGACCAGTTTACCCGTTTTCTAAACAAACATTGAAGGATCTGAGGATATCGCCACATAATCGATCCTTGGTCTTTGGCCCAAGGTGCTCTGCTAGCTTGCTCACACACACAAAATCACCCGCTCAAACTCGGGGGGAGGCAGTAATGAGAAATACACACGCTTAAAAATGGTGACCAATGTGGACAGTCCATGGCACAGAAGCTCAGTGCTAGATCGTGCTCCTTCAGCAGAACTACACAGTACCTTGTAGGTGCACAAACATTATCGTATTTTTTTCTGGGAAACTCCAACACAACGGTGCTCAGTAAGGGGTACGAGTATGTCCAAAAGTAGCGTAAGTCTTTCAGAAAAAAGAGAGAGTTCAGACCTACTTATAGTATATCTGGACGGTATCCCACACTATTATATATTCCACATCCCCAGAGACATGCATATGCTATTTCTGTACTCTGGGTCACCTGAGTCTGAATTTAAAGGAAAACCACAGGCACAAGAACCAAAACACTCCTGATGATTTCATCAAGACGAGTTGAGGTCTGAGAAACGTCTACGAGATCCGTCCCCACCCGCCTTTCACATATAGCGAATGAACTGTCGCCGTGAACACATATCACAGATAAAAACCAAGTGAATTCTATGTGGTGGGTGGATTCTCACTTGAATTTTCAACAGAGAGCTATCATTCAATCACTCATTATTTCATTCAGCCATTTCATTATGCTTTCATCCTTCGGGCTATTCATTCATTTAGCATTAATATTCATGAAAGCCAAAATCAACTTTATATGATACTGTCAATGATCTTTTTAATTAACATCCTGAAAAATGCAAATTATCCTTTAAAGTATCGGCAACACTGGCTGGATCAAGTACTGAGTGGGCATATGCCTACATGTGCAAACACACACACACATATAGAAACAATGAACAGCACAAAGCAACAAGTCTCACAACGCAACACTCACACTAACACGAACACACACACACACACACACCACAGCTGTCTCGTACTCACCCTCTCCAGGTCTTGCCGGAGGTGCGTGAAGAGTTTGAGGCGTCTGTAGAGGACGTCCTGCTCCTGCTGGGCCAGGTTGTCCACCTCGTCCCTCTTTAAGGTCACCAGAGGTCGATTGAAGTTCGCCTTCCTCTTCAACTTCCAGAACTGAAATAAGAAGTCCACCTGGAAGAAGAAACACAGTCTTTCATTTTTTAAAAAGAAATTATAATGTTCTCATGAAAGTCAGTGAACTGAGACAAACAATGGCCTTGAATGAAACAGCAAGGAAAATGTACTTCGCATTTCTAATACGCCGAAGAACTGTTATATATTTATTATTTTGTCTTTTTGTCTTTTCATTCTTTTAAGCTGTTGACCAGTGGCATCATGAAGAAGAATTTTCCATGGTGCATTTATGCTGCTAATATCTAGTTTCATCTAAATCCAAAGGAGCTCTTCAAAGAAGGACTTTATGAATAACTCATCCATCTTTGCAGACAAGACACTTCAACCACACTGGAACATTTCAAACTGCTTTGAATGTAACCAGTACAAACAGTTATTATCCATTAAAGCGCGCTACCAGGTCTTTATCCCTTTGTATAAGGAGCTGTTAGGAGCTTACAGTTGCAGCCCGCTTCTATAACAACAAACGCCTCTTGCCTGCAGCCACATCCATGTTTGGAGAGCAGAGACCAGTTAATCACGGCACGTTCTAAACAAATGCCTGTGATTTATCAGACAGTTTACCTGTGAATAGGGAGCACTTTGCTTGATGCGCTACAGCCGGCACTCTAAATGCAACTCATCAATACCTCATCTGATTAAAGTTAATTAATTGTGGAAGCCACACTCTTCATCTCGACTAATGTATGATTAACTGTGTGTTTGAAACAATAGGTAAGGATAAGAATCTTCTCGTGCGGGTAAATTATTTACATATTTATTTGATAGTATTTTGAGCCAACACAAACAAAAAGTTTTTCCAAGTGCTCCAAAGATTAAGTGCGCTTTCTCAGATCAGGCAATGTTCTCCTTTCTTCTCGTCTCCGTTCTTCGGGGACAGAAATGTAACTTGGCATCTACTTCACGGTTCACTAAACTATGCTGCTGTATGTCGCAGTCACAATATTTGCATATTTGCTGCCTGTTAGCGTGAACAAGGGTTGCTTTTCTGACCCGAGCTGCTTTCGGTCTGTGTGTCGACCCTGTCTGCATGCTTCATACTTGTGCTTTATTTATACCTGACTCACTGTCTGAAGGAGTGAGTTATTTTTGGCGCACATGGAGGTGTAGCTTTACAGTAAATGACCAAGTGTACGGTGTCATTTCTCATCATTTCATGTGGACACATCAAAGCGTTTCACTTCCATGAAAACACGTACCTGGGAAACAGGCAGCGCCAGGTTTTCGGCCACCTCCCTGGGGTCCACCAGTCGGTAAAACTCATCCTCGAGCTCCTGGAGTTTCTGTTTCCTCTGGCTCACCTTCTCCCTCTCCAGCTGGTCTCGCTCGGCCCGCTCCGACGCCGACACCGGAACCGGATACGGTGGTACCGACCTCTGCTCCAGGTCGCCAACGTTGTTCGGCTGGTGCTGCTGGTCCGGCCGCAGCTCAGGACTGACGCCGGCGGCGGCGGCAGCGGCGGCGGCCCACTCCGGTCTGGCCGCGGCGTGCGCTCCGTTGGCGGTGGAAGCGGCGGTGTGGTTGCCGTTAGTCGCGCCGGCCAAACTGGAGGTGCTGCTGACGGCTACGCTGCTGCTGTTGCCGGCGGTGCAGCTGTGCTCCAGGCAGAAGGACTTGAAGCGCACCTCGTCGTTCTCCGCCAGGATGGTCCTCATCTCCAGGCCGTGGTCGAAGGCGCAGGTCACATGGAAGGCCACAATACAGGAGGGCATGGAGCACTGGGAGGGGAGGAAAGAGAGGGATGAGGCAAAACAAGGAGCAAAAAAGGAGAGAGGGAATCGATATAAGAGAGACCCTTGGCAACGCATACCCTCTCTCTTTAAAAACACACATGCATGTAAACACGCGCAATTTTTTCTTCAGTTTCTCAGGCAGTTTGTCACAACTATTTGTTTTAAAGTGTCATTTTCGGTCCATTTCTTGCGTTATCGAGGTTCCACTGGAAGTGCAGCAAAGCAGAAAGACAAGCCATGTCACAACAAACACGGTTCCCCCATTTATGCTGACATTTCGGTAACTTGGGATGTGTGCGCTTGCCTGCCTGCCTGCCTGCCTGCCTGCCTGCCTGCCTGTGTGTGTATGTGTGTGTGTGTGTTTCACAGTGCTATCCATTACAGGTCATACTAAGAGGCGGCCTCCCACTGAGTCCCTCCAGGCATGGTGTGATGTGGCGTGTGTGAGCACTTGTGGCTGTGTGTTGTGCTGTTGCCACTGCGTGCATGTGCATTTGTGTGTGTGTGTGTGTGTGTACGTTCAGGTCAACGCTTGTAGTTTTCAGAGGGAGTTCAGCATTGAGCAGGACGGTGACTCTCTCCTCTGTGTTGTTTATGAGCGTGGTGACAAAAACCTGACTGATCCTACCGACTCCGCCATCTGGGAATCAACTTCTGTCGAATGTTTTTCGCAAACAACCTTTGCTCTTTCGCTCTCCGTTTCTCTCCTTTGCCTTCCTCGACTGCTTTCAGCAACTTCAGAAGTTTAAAAGGTTAAATACGCCTCGGCAGTAAAATCTACTGTGCTCTTAGAAATGACACTTGAGAGAGGTAAATCTTACTTTGAAAAATTTGAAGCTTTTAGCTGATTCAACACACAGAAATAATACACTTGGAAGCACTTGTCCTTATTCATCTGTGAAAACCCACTCCCGACCAAAGAAATAGTCCTTATGAAAAATATTTGACTAGCATGGGGCGTCTGAACATTTCCTAATGTGGTTTATAAGATGTGGCAAAAAAAAAAAAGGAAAAACTATTTTATCCTGTTTTTGCAGTAATTACCTGGAACTCGGGCTGGTCCATGCTGCATTTTTCCTCATTACTCCCTGTCACACACCCCCAACAACAATACACTGACTTTGAACTTAAGTAGGCCATCAGTATGCAAGGTAAACCAGTTCATCATCACTACCTGTCAGCCTCCAGGCGTACAAGAAATCAGTGTGAGGTCGCAACCCGAGTGTTGCTGGGAGGTCTGTCTGTGTTCTTTTGGTGGAGAACGGCAATAAAACGCAGAGCAAATCAAGTTAAGTTTCTGTTTTGTTCTTACAGTATGCTGCTTGCTCTCTATCTCTCTCTCTCTCTCATGCTGTCATATTTGTCTGTCTTTCGTGCTACCCTCCCCCCTTTTTTTAACACACTGCAGAGGCTTATTTATGTGTTTGGAGGACAAACAGAGAGACATTACGCCTGAATCAAAACTTACATAGTTTCTGAACACACGTACGAACCCAGGTGAAACCACAAAGAGACTAACGGGAAACCCCCTGACCCAGCACCTGTCCACTTTATCTTACTGTGAGTACTGATTTTGACTTTCAGTTCTGTAATCTCAGTGACCTCACCCTGTAAAGAGTGAAATGAAAAATACATTTTTCAAAGTCTAATCCTGTGAACTGTTCATTTATTTCTTGTTATACAGTACTTTTTCATCTTTTCTCTCCCTTTAAAAGTAAGAAATATTTCCGACGACTCCTCTTGAACTTGTGGCGGTTGCATAAATGTATCCAATCAAATGTGATTCAGCCGTTTTGACTTTTGCTTGTGTGGACTAGTGTCACCAGCAGAGCAATATTTATATATATATACATATATATATATGTATATATATATAATAGCAGTACATGTGTGTTTGGATCTCTCTCTCTCTCTCTCTGGGAAAAAACACAATATGGGTCAGGAAGGTGCACATGGAGGCAAATAGTCCTCTGCAGCTTCAAATCTCCGTGCAGCTCCATGCCCACTTTCTAGCAATCCAATCACAGCTAAACCCTGTCCATACAGTATATCATGTTTAATATGGAAACACAACAAATTACTGAAGCTAGAGACCCTCCCGATGTTTAGCCTCTTGTAATATTGTTTCATTTGTGTCATTAGTTTCTTTTTTAGGTGGAACAGGATGCATCTTGTCTGATGTGCATGAGATATAAATGCCCTAAATCCACTAAATCACTGAGTGAACAAACTCAGTGATGGAGGAACAGGCGTGATCCAATAATCACATATATGGCCTTTGTGAGACACCACTATAGATACATCATCTTGTTAAAACAAAAAGTGGAGTTACCGTCAAAGGTCTACACCGGCTTCCCCAAATGTCAACTTGAGCCCGCTGCAGCTGCTATCACTTACTTGGAGTCAAAAGGCGAAAGGTTGCACACAGCGTGGAGCCGACGAGATGTGTTGGTTGGTACGAGCCGAGTCATCGCAAAAAATACTCATCTGGCCTTTTCGACTGCACCTGCTCCGTTCTGGCAGGGATTCATTAATAATGTTTTTTATCACTGCCCACGCTGACTCTTTAGTACTTTTAGGTGTTTGTGGACAGCAGCATGTTTATTTGATTGTGCAGTTATTTTCAACCTTTTGCATGAGGTAACCTGAAATAAAAAGATACCAGTTGTTTTGTTCATTTAATCATATTCCACTCTTCCACATGAGAGAGATATGGGCCTGTGTTTATCAAACTATTAAAAGAGAATTTTTGGACTACATGTTTCCTCTAATGTACCTCGCCTACCAACAGCAGACTTTCCTGAATGCGTTTCTTTTTCTTTTATACCCAGTTCAACCAGTTGGAAAAGATAAAATTAACCTACGCCTACACTTCACTGGAAGTAGGAGTTCAGTTGCTTGATAAATGTGTCTTATTCTTCACACTAAGCAAAGAACTTTTTTACCCCTAGGTTGGCGCTTCAGGGCATTCATAAGTGAAATCCTCAAAGGTTTGAAAAAAAAAAAAAAACGCTACCTGGTATGTTTCTGACAAGGCCAAAAACCCCTACATTTTCTCCGTAGTTTTGATTTCTATTTACTCTTCAACACTGCTAACTTACAGAATTTTGTTAATTATCTTATCATCATTATTTTTATAATCTTTGAATGTTTAGTATGATAAGCAGAGAAACGCCTCAGTTCCAACAGTTTTCCTTTGAGTCCAAACAAACACAAAACCAATACTTCCCACACGCATCTGTTCAGCTATTCTAGATAATTAAGAGGTGGCCACTGGACACAGGCTTATGAGGACAACAGCAATTTAAAGGGATCCTTAACTGCTCCAAATATCTGGTTTGGCAGAACGTGAGCGCTCAAACTGGCAGGCTTCGGGTTGAGACATTCATCATAAAAATCTGGGCCTACTTTTTCATTTCTGACGTTGTCAAATGAAGAAATCCTGATGAAATCGCGGATTTTTAGACTTGACAGCACGGCTACAGTATGTCGTGCCCAAATCCATCACAGAGTTTTCCTGAAGATTTGAAGTGTTGATCCTTGGATGCAGAGACAGTCTGACACCTGAGGAATATTGATGATTTGTGCTGCTATATTTTATTTATTCATTTTCAAAACCTTTGATTTTGCTCAAATCGGCAGACATTCAAGGATTTTCACACCCGCTTGGAATCTAGGCTTGCATGGACTATTACTATGTTCATGTGAAAACTTTTTTCCCCCCCTCAGACATTGATTTGTCTGAATTTTAGCCTTTCATGTGGTGTCCTACATGGTGTAGGCTTATACTCGCAACGCTGTGGCAACAGGGCTATCAGCAAAGCTAAATCCTTAACTCACAGGGGAAAGCAGAAGTCTGCAATGTAAAGCTTGACCTCCTTAACATCAAATTTCCCCTTTTATTTCCTCTTTTCATGGTTGGAAAAATCATCTTATTCCATTCTTTATGAGAGTATTACATATTTATTGTGGTCTCCTTGCACTCAAACTGTATCATGTTTATACTTAAGGAAGTATTTAAATTTAAAAACCTGTTTTTAAGGTTGCATCATCATATCAAATGAAAACATGATGCAAATCCTTTGAGCTTCATTTTATGCAAATTTGGATATATTTAGTATTTTTTGGAAACATTCGTATTTTGAATAGATCTTACAATTAAGTTATGCTGTTTGAACGATGTTTGGCTGCGTACTATGAGTTTGTATCTCAATAACTGACCAAATGACAGGCCGCTGCTTGTTAAGTTGACTGTCCAGTGCATTTCACAGTATTTTAGCCACAGTAATGTTTGTTACCTGCAGTACCTATAGCGTGACTGCAGGTATTTAGATGTAAAGGGCTGCCATGTCCTTCTGAGGGCTGTGAAGAAGATAAACTAACCATGAAGCAAAAGTACTTTCTTAATTAGCTGAGTGTGTCACCTTATTACTGAAGACTGACTCTCTTTGAGCTTTAACAAACGCACTACAGGCTTGACTGGTCGACCTTTCCAGTGCACCTTCCTTTAATAAAGCCCTAATTAAGAGTCTCATTACACTTGGAGAACTTGCCAATTAATACAGCAAGCCATTAAATACAAATGATTAGGTCTGGGCGCTCAACACATATGAAAAGAGACACAGCAAGGTGTGATTGGACGACCGAAGGAGTTGTTACCACCAAATCATCAAAAGATGAAATGACCAAAGAAGAAATTGAAGTAGAAGCTCTTGGCGAGCAACTTGGACATTAAAATTACATCACATTAAAAAACACAGATGCACTAGAGTGACTAAAATAATGTTTTTGTATTTGATCTACAATGAGTGAGCTGCTTCAGCTTTCAAAAGCGCTCAAAAACTAAACAACAGCCCACACCCTAAGTATGGATGAATATTTTTTATTGTCTCTCAGATTCTCCTGCACATAAACTTTTCAAGACGGAAAACTGATTCTTTATTTCCTCATTTTCCCTTCATTAAAGCCTTCACGGGACTCCTGCTGCTCACTGTGCCGCGTAATGCAGCGTCTCTACCTTCTGTGTGAGGTGGCAACTGATCAGTGAGAGTTTGTGCAGCCGCCTGCCTCCTGCAAACACGAGAGAGAAAGGACCCGGCTCAAGGAATCACAGTTAATCTACAGCATCAATACTGGGACAGTAAACACCCTCACCGCTGCACAAACAAGGATCTGCACATGTTCATATACGTGTAAATATTCTCTGCGTACACACACACGCTGGTGGAGCATAAAGCTTTAGGAATCCAGTTCACCTCAAGGGCACTTTTAACGCTGAACGGTCCGCGGGCTAATAGCTGTAAAGTGTGTTAGTGTTAGTGTGTCAGCGGGGGTTTTGTTTGCGTACTCAGCAGCATGCTAAAGAGGTGCCGGGTTCAAACAGATCCGCCCGCGCCCAGCGGGAGGCTAAGAACCACGATGATCTGTGTTGTTGAGAGACATTTTGAGTGACAGTGTGTGTGTGTGTGTGT
>JBCAUF010000028.1:6707108-6727816 GCA_038406115.1 Haemulon aurolineatum | reverse complement strand
AACACCAGAATAAATGTTGCCATTGTACATTTCTGCAAAGCGACAGACATATAGAAACTTTGAGTTATTTCACGTTTGTTCACGTTGAAACATTAGGTTGCATGGCCCAACACAGGAGGGCTAACTCTTTAGGTCTTGACTCTGCTGTCTATTTACATCTCAAGGAGAAAGCTCACTTCTTTGAGGGCAACAATGTTCACATCTTGGCCAGAGAGGATAGATGGTTTGAAAGAGGGGTTAAAGAAGCCATCTATGTGAAATTAGAGAAACAGTCTCTCAACAGAGGTGGAGGTCTGCGACACCACCTGTCTTCAATTTACAATGTTGCCCTTTCATCTCTGCCCAGGAGATTCAACAACAGCCGTTCACACACTAACAAAGTGGAAACCACTTTTCACCATCCTCAACGACTGTCACACTAATGACTGTCGTTGGCACATGGAGCACTAATGACCCGATGACATCATTGGCCTTGGGAACACCTCCACAGAGGTTAAATACTTGGGGTCTCCACACCAGCTAGGTGGACTAGTTCCAGCCTAGTCTTGAGCATGAACTGATGAAGCCTCTTGGATGAGAGGTGATACATCTTCAAAGACACATAACCAAGTCCACTCGCATTCGATTGAAATTCCTTGAGATGTAGTCAGTGTTAGAAAAAGATCATGTTTTGCCTTCAAATATCTGGTTTGGCTGCAAACTCTCCCGTCGTCTCATTAAAAACACCCAGTCTGGTTGGTTGAAATGGTCTGAGCTGGTCTTGAACAGTGGTCTGTTGCTCGTCTGACCTTCCTGTCTCTCCACCACCCACCCTCCTCCTCCTGGTGAGAAAACAAACTGATACTCATGTCACTATGATCTTGGTCATGATCTATGGTCTTGCATATCTGTGGTTCATAAAAATGTACAGTGACAACATTTTATTCTGGAGACTTGGCTGCTGTTAGCCTATACACACATTGGTGCTTTGAGCTTCATGTCAGCTTTACCATGTCTATGGTGCTAATTGGCAAATGTTAGTATAACATAGGATTTGGCTCAAACCATCAGTGTGCCTTCGTTCAGCTCCACAGATTAAATTTAATGGATTTCATCACTCGTGTCTCTTGTTTGTGATCGGCTGCTCGGTGTTAAACACCAACATCGAGACTGGAGTGGCACAGATGAGGAGGTGAAGAGGACGGAGGGATTGAGGAGGAGGAGAACTGCTCAAACAGCCTCCTCCTCTCTCCGTCCTCCTGCAGACCAGCTGTGTGAGCGAACGTTCGTCGACTGAAGCTCATTAGGAGCTGGACCTGAGAGGAGCCAACACCTGCTTCCTCCTCTTTCTCCTCCTCCTTCTCCTCCTTTCCTCTCTACTGTTTCTCATCATCCTCTGCGTAACCTCTCCTCTACTTTCCTCCTTTTCTCTCCGTCTCTCTTCCTTTCCTGAGGAGAGTCCTTTTCTCTTTCTCTCCATCTCTTCCTGATAGTGAAGACGGGCAATTAATTCCTCAAAGACGAATTTGAGTCTTCCAATTAGCAGCTGTTTGAGAGGACACACACACACATAACACACACACACATATGCAGATGAGTGTGATGAATGTGTAATGGATGCTTTTTATCATCATTAGAAACATCAGAAAAATGTAATTAGCATATCATTTACTCTGACTTCTCTGCTGCTCAGATTGCTGCTCAGAGGAGAAACTTGAAGAACTACCATTACATCCTGGCCAATCTGGTGAGTCTGTGTTTACTGTGAGGAACATGAGTTCAGTGTGTGAAGGAGGAGTTCAGCCAGTCAAATGATCTGTGTGTGTGTGTGTGTGTCAGGGCTTCATGGACCTGAACATGACAGAGTTTCAGAAGCTCGGGCCGAACGTGACGGGCTTCCAGCTGGTGAACCGGTCCGATCCAGCTGTGCAGAAGATCAATCAGGACTGGCTGGACTTCGACAGCAAAGACCTCAAACTGGCCCGCAGGAGGCTCAGGGTACACACAGTATTATAATACTGATATAACACTATGAAAATACTTTCTTTTTAAAGTTTCTAAGTATTAATATTAGTAAAGTAGAAGTACTCATAGTAATGAATTGCTCCCTGTCCGTTTTTCTGATAATATCTGATATTTTGGGATTAATAATACTGAATGCTTCCATTTTATTCATGATTTGTTTTTCATCACACAATTTAACTTCAATTGGATTGTATTTTCTCAAGAGTTTACGAGACACCCTCAAGTTTCACTGGACACCCGTTTACTGTGCACCCAAACAAAAACTAAGATTGTTTAATGAAGAACTTGCTGAATGACCGCTGTCTTATGTTGGAGACACATCTCCTATAGTTACTTCACAATAAAAGCCTTTCTTCGACTTGGTGAACTGTAGGAAACGTGTTGAATCTCGTTCTCCTCCTCAGTACACAGGAGCTCTGACCTACGATGGCGTCAGCGTCATGGCGACGGCTTTTCAGAACCTTCGGCGGCAACGGATCGACATCTCTCGCCGTGGCAACGCAGGGGAGTGTCTGGCCAACCCTCCGGCCCCCTGGGGACAGGGCATCGACATACAGAGAGCTCTGCAACAGGTAAACAAATACACACACGCACACACACAGCATCCACACACATTAATACACACTGATGATAATACTGGTGTGTGTTTGCAGGTGCGTCTGGAGGGGCTGACCGGTTGGGTTCAGTTTGACGAGCGAGGACATCGCACCAACTACACTCTGACCGTGATGGAGCTCAGCCACACAGGACCCAGGAAGGTGCTGCTGTTCTCCGTTAAACGAGTTTTATTATAACAGAAGTTTGGTGTGGAGTCACTCTGCAGAGAGTCGGCAGGTTTTCACTACATCAGCTCATTTCAATAATTAGCTCCCTCTTCTCTGATTAAAGGTGTGATCATCAGTGAAATCAGCTGCTGCAGCGCTTGTTTGGTATGAAAACCTGCAGACTCTCAGCTTTCTTTAACCTCCATCAGACAGCACAGCATTACAGCATGAGTTATCATTGTAATAAGGCACGCAGTTCTCCTTGCTTTGTAGTTTATGAGATGACAAATGTGAGAATTTAAAGCCTGGTTGATGCCGACCATCAAGTCGACCAGCTCCGAAGCTTTGAGGCCACAGGAGTAAAACTCAGGAAGTAGCTGCTTACATGGAGGATGTTTGTTAGCTCTTGTCTGAATCACTTGAGAAGTTTGTGAGCTGAAGCGTTTCCTTCATGGTTCAGTTTCCTTTCACACAAAATGCATCAGTACAAACCACATGAGGACTTTCGCTCTGCTTATTGGTCAGACGTGGCTGGAAGATGGTCCACGAGTTCACGACTAGTTCATATTTCAGTGAGAGAAATGTTGCGAATATGGGGCAACGGCGCAGTCGGCATCTGCTCATAGCTGTGGTGACCATCTGGAAATGTCTTGAAAATACCAAACTGCTTCACAAAGAAGACGTGCTGCCTTCTGTCGACTGAGAAGAACAATCGTGTTCGCATCACCAACAAGCTGCCTCAGAGTTTGTTCGGGGCCGAGACCCTTGAGAAGAAGTGGTCTCGATGCTCTTGTTTCGTCCGCATCAGAGTTTGATCAACAACTTTCATGCTAGCACAAACAAACCGCACAAACCAGATGGACCAGGGTTCATTATGACTGGTTGGTTCAATGCGAAAGCACCCTAAACGTCACCGCTCAGCTCTTTGCTTAGGATGTTTGTTGTTTTTATTAAAATGTGGAGAAAAAGTCGCTCTGACAGAAACGGACAGAAAAGAGACTAGTGGTGTAACTCTGCCGCTGTCGTGTGTTCAGATCGGCTACTGGAACGAGAGGAGAGGCTACGTGAACACGGCCGT
The DNA here is from genome assembly GCA_038406115.1 of Haemulon aurolineatum. Classification (NCBI taxonomy): domain Eukaryota; kingdom Metazoa; phylum Chordata; class Actinopteri; order Lutjaniformes; family Haemulidae; genus Haemulon; species Haemulon aurolineatum. Next base: position 6,723,970 of record JBCAUF010000028.1, on the reverse strand, counting down.
CTACAAGCCGGTGGTGGAGGAGTTCCACGGTCTGCAGAACAAAACATACGTCATCACCACCATACTGGTAAGACTGGGACAATGCTTCACCTTCACCTTCACCTCCCGTTGGTTTTGGTTCATTCTCAAAAATCAAATCAAATCTGACCCCATGCAGGAGGCCCCCTACATGATGCTGAAGAAGAACCACGAGCAGCTCGAAGGCAACGAGAAGTACGAGGGCTACTGTGCCGAGCTCGCCTCGGAGATCGCCAAACACGTCGGCTTCGTCTACCGGCTCGAGCTGGTGGGCGACGGCAAGTACGGCTCCATAGACAGCGAGACAAAGATGTGGAACGGCATGGTGGGAGAACTGGTGTACGGGGTAAGTGGGAAAAACCTCAACTGCAGACAGAGATGATGTTCATGTGTCATGCCAGAGAAGTCAGCCTTTTGTATTATATTTCTATTATTGCCGACACACATTTCTACTGAAGATCTGCATCTTTTAAGATAAAGCTGCATGAATTCATAGTCTCGTGTTTAAAAGGTTCAGTACATTTCTAAAGTAGCTGCTCACTGCAGTTTTTATCAAACAAACAGGAGGAAATAGTGCTTTTGTTGGGGACTATTCTCAGTGGAGGATTAATCCACATTTGCTTCTCTATTAAGTAATGAACTCTTCCCTGATTGATTCCCTGGTGGCATAAGGAGTCAAAATCTGAGTTTAAATAAAGCAGTAAATCCAAATAATTCTCTTAAATTTGCTTTTTTTTATTAGTGGAATTAACTGGATCATCCGTCCTCACCAGGTGTTTAACATTTTTCAAAATGATAGTAATATATTTACATATATTGGATAGGCTATAATATATTCCTTTTTCTATTGTAATTATAATCAGAAAGAGAGAAACAAATCTTGGGGCCTGAAAGAGTTGAATGTAGGAGCTCTATTGTGAAAATATCTTTTCTTTTTTTCTTTCTCTCTCTTTTTTTTTTCTTACATTGACTGGGGTTCTTGATTCAGCTCAAGTAAATCTTTGACACCAGAACAAAACACAACTACAAGATCACTTTGATGAGACACAATGGTCATTGACAACTTCCACAGAATTTGCATGATCAGACAGCAATTTGGATACTAAACAGGGAAGTGCAGACAGTGTTACAAACTGAGTTTTTATTTGCAAAAATAAAAAAGTTATTTAGACTCTCATAAAAAACAGAAAAATGATTCCTATAAGTTAGTTTCGTGTTTACAGGATGAAAACAAGATCAAAGTCAGATTCCCTGTGCAGGGAAGAACAAAAAGGTGATGATGTGAAAGGAAAAGAGGAAAAACAAACAAACAGATGTTCTCTCTCTCTCTCTCTCTCTCTCTCTCTCTCTCTTTGTCTCTCTGCAGAAGGCCGATGTGGCGGTCGCTCCGCTCACCATCACTCTGGTGCGCGAGCAGGTCATCGACTTCACCAAACCCTTCATGTCTCTGGGGATCTCCATCATGATCAAGAAACCCACCAAGTCCAAACCGGGCGTCTTCTCCTTCCTCGACCCGCTGGCCTACGAGATCTGGATGTGCATCGTCTTCGCCTACATCGGAGTCAGCGTGGTGCTCTTCCTGGTGAGAGCGTGTGTGTGTGTGTGTGTGTGTGTCTATGCAAGGGCAATGCTAGTATTAACATGTCATGTGTACCTGGATAATGGCTGCAATCACCAGGCCTTTGCATTTAAACCTGCTTTTAAACAAGCAATCTCATTATTTCCATTCTGGTCGGATCTTTATCTGCAAATTTCAGCAAAGCTTCAATGTGTCACAGAGCTCCACCGACCCTCCTCATGAAAACTAATGACAGCATTACATTTAGTGCTGGCAAGTAATTTGATGATATTTAAAGATTGGCGGTTCCCAAATAATTTCACTCACCGCAAAACTCTGAAACTTCTCTCCTGATTTTACTTAAATCATTATTCAAAGTGAGAGAAGTTTGAAAAATACATTTTTATTCTTTTTCTCCTCTCCATGAATCATGTAATGACCCCTTGGATCTATATGGTGACCCCCTGGGTTGGGACCCACTAGGCTACATTATCTGACAGTATATAAAGTGGTGTGAAGTAGCTCCACCTGACAGTAAAATGCTGCTCTCACGTTGATGAAGCTTCAGTATGTCACTCAGAACCAGATATCATATACTTTTGCTACACAAAGCAGATAATACTTTGCTAATGTGTACTAATACTTGTGTCCGTGTGTCTCAGGTGAGTCGGTTCAGTCCGTATGAGTGGCAGGGTGAAGACTCTGATGATGAAGATGAAACTCTGCCCTCCTCCGCCTCTCGACGAGCTCTGCCAACTTCATCGTCTGAGCTCGCTCACTCTCCAGGTATCTCATCCTCCTCTTCTTCCTCCTCCTCCTCATCATCATCATCTTGTGAAAGTGTATTTTCATCTGTTGGTTTTCTGTGTCTCAGGGTACTCCCAGTCCCAGAACCAAAACCAGAACCAGAACCAGCAGAAGGACAAAGAAACTCCAGAGTACACCAATGACTTTGGGATCTTTAACTCTTTGTGGTTCTCACTTGGGGCCTTCATGCAGCAGGGCTGCGACATCTCCCCCAGGTAGGACACCTGGACAAACACAACACCTGAGTGTCAAACAGAGCTGGACATTAACTAAGTACATTCACACAAGTACTGCACATCTGTGGTACTTTTTGCAGTATTTTTTTGCTCCTTTTACTTCTATTCCACCATAACTCAGAGGGAAATATTGAACTTTTTACTTCAACACATTTATCTGATAATTTTAACAACATTTCTGTTGAGCAAAATATAATAAAAAAAAAAAAATCAAGTTTATTCGGATGTTGGTATATCAAGTACAATACATTTAATTTATCAATAATTACAGTCATAACATTTATTATCCTGCACGATGAGGACTTTTATCAGCTCCAGAGACATGAACAGACCTTTGAAGAGGTGAAGACAAAATGTCCTTACAGTAACAATAAAGACACACTGTGACACAATACATACATACACATACCATCAGTTATCTACAGGGCTTATTAATGTAGACATATCATCACACACACACACACACACTCAGACGTTTTGATGAAACACATACAATCTTGTTTGACGTGCTGCCGGGTTAGTTGTATGTTAAAGCTGTGTGAAGGGCCTGAGGCGGTTTCTATTCTGGATGTTGTGTATGTGTGTGTGTGTGTGTGTGTGTGTGTGCCATTTTGTCATTGTATATATGTGTTTATATATGTGTGAGCATGTGTGTGTCACTATATGTGTGTGTTTACGATGTGTTTTCCTTATTACAGTGGCGCTGTAGTCAGTAATGATTTGTATTTTTTGAATGTGTTTGTAATAATGTTGAGGTTTGGACTGTTAGTTTGACCAAACAAACACTGTGAAGGTGTTTGGACTAATTGCGACCACGTTTCTCACTACTTTCAGAAAAAAATCAATCTGTTAATGGAGAAAATAATCATCAGTGAATAGTTCATTATATTTGATAGAATAGTACATGGGACATTTACAACTTTTATTCATAATTTTCAATTCAGGACTTAACTGTGTGCTAGCTATGTACCTCCACCACTGTAGAGATAAAAAAACATGAAGTTCAGGTTTTGCTCTTCATCTCTTCTTCATCTCCCCTTTCTCTTTCTTTCATTTCCTGTCTCTCTGTTTCTATCTCTTCCTCCAGTCTTGAGCATTTTATACATTTTATCATCAGACCAGTCCGGCTGCTCTGATGTAGGGTCGTCAAAATGTGAAAAACTGGTTAAAACCATGTTTAGCCTACAGTATCAACATGTGACAATCTCATCACAACATATATGATGTTTGAAAAGAGTTTGTGGCTATCTTACTTGAATACGTCTGAGCTGCACTTGATCAAACCTTTAAGCAAACTTTCAGATTAATCATTTAATCATTTCATTGTTTCAGCTCTACACAACCTCACGCAAAGACATGCACACGGTTCTGCTCAATAAATCTCTGTTGTTTTGAAACTTGGTCCACATGCATGAGCCAGATTTCGTCTCCCACACTTAGACATGAATGGATGCATATCAATACTTCCACCTGCCACCACTCATTAGATCTGTCAGTGAAACGACTGTGACACATCAGTGAGGTTCTCCAACGATGTAAAAGCAGCTGTCAGCACACGTGGCTGTTTGTAACATACCTGTAATTCATCAAATATAATGTGTCTGTAAACCATTCTCCACAGTGATCAGTGACTTATTTTGTGTTACCAGCCATTAACACAATAAACACAACAGTGCTTCACAGGAAAGTTTTATAAAGGGGACTTCAGACAAAATGAGAAATTGGATAACAGATTATTATTATATTATTCAGATTTATTGAATTCATCCATCTGAGGAAGATTTAAAAACATCCTTGAGTTGGAGTTTTTACTGTAAATGTGACACACACAGACGGACAATACACCCTTTGTCTATTTGTCTCAGCCTCGTTCGTCACGCCACAAGTCCTGTTAGTGTGTGTTTGTGTTTGTGTGATAGTGCTACACATCGCACAGGGTCACCTTTAGACGAGCTGGCTAGGACCAGAGGGCTGTGTGTTGTGTGAATGTGTCGATGTCTTTGATGTGATGTATGGATGCTGGTGTTTGTGTGTCCCTTCGGGCGCAGCTATCTCTCCTTCTTTGCTCGCAACAGTTCAGCCTCAGTCGTCACACCGACTGTAGGAAATGAAGAATGAGAGTAACACGTGTGTTGTTTGTCAGGTGATTCAGCAGTGTGCCTCTCCGGTGGTGACATGTGTCTTCTGCAGCCCAATCACGAAAATAAAAGTTGGCATTGTACGTTTCTGCAAAACACAGATATGATGAGATTTCCTGTTTTTTCTTGTTAACCTTACACTTGGTTTAGGTTAGAAAAAAATCATGTTTTACTGAAAACGGTCACAGTTTTGTTGCCGGCTTTCTGCCACACCATTGCCATCTCCTGTCGTGAAACATTTATTAATGGAAATGCCAGAAATGCAATGCCATTTTTTTAATCTGGCCACCCATGCAACATGTTTCCGTCACTGTTTATCAGAGCTGTGGCCAATAAATAGCTGAGACCACTGCAGAGTCATGTGACCTGAGTGCATTTTATCAATATTCCTTATATAGTTACTCATTATATAGTTACTCAGGACACTTTGCACTAAGCAATATTTCAGTCTTCTGATTAGGTGGTTTATCTGTCGTCTTCCTCCTCGTTCTCTCCAGGTCCCTCTCAGGTCGAATCGTGGGAGGAGTTTGGTGGTTTTTCACCCTCATCATCATCTCCTCCTATACAGCCAACCTGGCAGCCTTCCTCACTGTGGAGAGGATGGTGTCACCCATAGAGAGCGCAGAGGACCTGGCCAAGCAGACCGAGATCGCCTACGGTACCCTGGAGGGAGGCTCCACCAAAGACTTTTTCAGGGTGAGATTCATAAATCAAGAAGATCCCCCATAACTGGTTCAATCTGGACCTTCTACTTTTAACTAAAAGCACTGGATGAAATATTTGTGCGTGCCTTATTCACCTCTTGGGATGACCTACTTTTCACCAACACTATCACTGTGGCTGCATTTGACCCCAAAATACACTTGGCTCTCAAAAGTCTTTAATTATGAATTGGAAGATGAGATGAGATTTCATTTTGATGGCGCTCGGCTAGAAGTTCCTGCTAGGGATAGATAGAGATAAAAACTGATGATACTAAATGGAGAATTAGCTCCACCAGCTCTTTATCTCCATCAACTTTTTAAAATTTTAAATGTGTCTTGTTGTCCTATGGGATGCCCTAATGACCTTTTTTTGTCTTTACTTGTCTGCTCCTTCTTTAGCGGTCAAAGATTGCAGTTTTTGAGAAGATGTGGTCGTACATGCGGAGTGCAGACCCCACGGTGTTCGTCAAGAGCACCACCGATGGCGTGATCAGAGTCAGGAAGTCGAAGGGGAAGTACGCCTACCTGCTGGAGTCCTCCATGAACGAGTACATCGAGCAGAGGAAGCCCTGCGACACCATGAAAGTCGGAGGCAACCTGGACTCTAAAGGCTACGGAGTGGCCACACCTAAAGGATCGCCCCTCAGGTACACTCTGAGTCTCCACACAGGGGATGGTGAATGTGGGGTTAATGTTGCCGTCCTGTTTTGTCTGTTTTTGTGGGAAATTTGGCTGGTCAAAACAGGCATGTGCAGATGAAATTAATTGCACCCAACAGCTGATCCACATCATTGACACACTTTGATTTATTAAACCGAGAAGGAATATTCTATCATGAATTTTGTTTTCATGGTTTCAAATCAAAGAGAAATGAATGGATTAATCAAACAATGGAATTGGCTTCAAGCTCAATGGAAATTTCCATTTTTAAAAAAGACAAATTTCTCAGGTCTTAACAGTGGTCGTTGAGGTGCAGAGGTGCCGCATGGACTCAAGTCAGACTCAAGTTGGACTTAAGTCGGATTCTAGTTAGACTGGTTTATGGCTTCAGATGAAAGGCAACGACTGCAGTAGCTCTTCACTAAACGTGGGCTTGAGACTCTGCTCTGTCTCTACTGTCTGATGAGACTTTGTATTGACACCGTTTGTATGAAAGAATATTTGATTGACTGAAGTAGACAGTTCTTGAGTAAATGGCTGTAAATGCCATGTTTAACCCATAGATATGACTTTGACAGAATAATTTGAGATTCACATTGTTGAAATGTGAACTTCTACTCTTTATACTGAAATGCCTTTAACCCAGAAGTGACTTGATTTTGGAAAATTTGAAAAAAAAGATGACTTGGTCCCACCTCTGCAGGTCATGGAGCACTGGTTCAAACAAGTAACATGTTTCCTTTTTACTCTCAAAAACCTGTAAACCATGTAAAACATAAAAACTAACCTGAACCTCACAGAACAGTCTGTAGACACGTTTACTGTCTGTGCGTTTGTTTGTTTGTTTGTTTGTCTGTCAGTCTGTCTGTCTGTCTGTCCGACTGTCAGTCTCTTAATCTGTCTCTCTGTCTGTCTTGTCTCTCTCTCTCTCTTGTTTGTCTTTGTCAATATGTGTGTTTATCTGTCTGTCTGTCTCAGTGTTTCAGTCTGTCTGCCTGTTCCTGATCTGTTGGCCTGTTTGCCTGTCTGTTGTCGTCTCTTGTGCCTGCCTGTCTGTCTGCCTCTGCAATCATAACAACATTGACATAGCCTATCTATCTATCTATCTATCTATCTATCTATCTATCTATCTATCTATCTATCTATCTATCTATCTATCTATCTATCTGTCTGTAGCTGCTGTCAGATAAAACATGTTTGTTTGCCTAATAGTTAATGAATTAAAGCCAACCTCGAACAGTAAAGAAATACAAGCAACAGAACACCCTAGCAACCATGCAGCACACACTGAAACCACCCAGAATCACCATAGTAACCATCGTACAAGCATACCAGTGCCTAGCAACCATCCGGAATACCAGAGCTCCCTAGCAACAACACTGAGTCCTCTAATAACCATCCATTCATGTGTATCTCAACTTTTTTCTTCTTTCCTCTCCATTAATGGTCTCTTGACTCCTATTTATCTGGTGAGGTTTGGAATAGAACTGCAGCGACTTATCAAGTTGATTACTAAATTAATCACCAACAAAGCAATTGATTGATTAATTGACAAAATAATAGATAGATTAATCAATTATGAAAATAATCATTACTTGCAGCCCTTGGTTGGGAACCACTGGCTAGACGAGCTAGCACAACACACAGCGTTTTAGTAAATATTACTGCAGGTTTCACCACTGCGCCGATCAACAAAATAATCTGCCCGTAACCACCGATAATCACCTTATCAAACACTCTGAGCCTCCAACGTCCACCCAGAACACAGACACATCAACTACTACAATCACAGCAACAACCACCCAATAATTCCCCATAGATAGAAACGATGAGAGAAGCATATCTGTTTGACTATTAAACTGTTGATCGAATCAGTTCATGTACAAATGTACACGTGGTGGAATGAACTTTTGGTTTGACAGTATTGAAGGTGAACAATTACTCTGTCGACATCCATTCTGCACTGAAATGGTTAGATGTTGCTTGGTTTAATTGGATACGCAGTAACTGTAAAAACTACCAACAAAATAAAAAAAAACTCTTAGTCAGATAAAACATGAATATCATCAAAACTGTTTGGGTGATTTTATTTTTACCTGACAGCAGCATTTGAAAGTCATGTTTTTCCTTCTCTTTGTTTCAGACATCAGTGGACTTTGTCCATGTTTTTATCAGATGTTCTGTGAGAGAACATCTTGTTCTCATTCTTTCTGCTTCACATCAGCATTTTACAGCCAACCCAGAGTCAGAGAAAGGAAATTACTCCAAAGATGAGATTAGCTCATGCTGAATGTAAAAATTCATATGTTCATCTATGTTATGGAATTAATCACTCGGAAAAGTGTGTGTGCATGTGTGTGCATGTGTGTGTATGTGTGTGTGTGTGCCAAACAGTTTCACATATACATCAAACAGAGCCTAGCAAATTGGCCTGACGTTCTGCTTTCGTAGTAAAATGGTTTTTGGTTTGTGTGAGACAAATTAATAAGTAAGAATTTCTGATACAGTAGCTCCACACTTCATGTTTGTAGCTTAGTCTGACATTTTTGGAAAAAAAGCAGAGCCATGGAAGTTATTCACCTTCGCTGTCTGCTGTCTTCCCATTTGTGTGCATGGAGGTGATGCAGAAAGCACAAAATCATTCACCATTTTTGAAAAGAGAAGGAGGAGTCCGTTTTCGTGATCAGTTTCCTAGCAACGCAGTTGTGTGAAACCACTTGACTGCTGAGCGTATCGGATGATTACCTTTACACATGAAAAGTATCGGCTCACAAGTTCCACCTGAATGGACCCTGTAGTCTGTCTCTGGGTTGACCGGCTCTCAATACTAACACCTGGCAAAATCAAGTCAAGTTCTTCATTTCATTGTTTCCACTGATAGACTCTGCTCATGTTGCTGCCTTATCTGCTGCTGCTGAATCACTGTTGCTAAGAGTTATGATGACTGTGCTACTGTTCAAATGGAGAGTATTGTTCCGAAATGGCATTGTTGCAATTTTTTGATTGATTTGGTTAAGTAGCAATGTCAAGAATGGGTATTAGTTTTGACTAATACTTTGAGTCCAGCTGATTGGCCACCGAATGAAAGGAAATGGCTTTTGATACTGAACTGATTGATCTGATTGAGATAATAATCCAATAGCTTGGTCATTGAAAGGTGAGGATTAATATTCTATTAAAGCCAACCACCATTCTGACCAAAGTTTAGTGGCAACTTCAATTGTGTAAAGAAATACAGTATAGTTTATTTTTATGACACGATTTGATAATCATTTTTGAATTTGTGCACATTGCAACTGGACTATTCTGAAATGTTGTTTAAATGTATTTCCCTTTAGTGTGTACTTTCATATAGAGCACACTTTAGAACAATACTCTTCTTTTGTTGCTACTGTCATTACATTAATTATTTGTCATTGTCCCTTCAAACCGAAGTGGTACTGGTTGGCTCATCATTGATCATTCTATTGATTCATGTGCCTTTGCCATCACTGCCTCCTTCTGCCAATTTATAGCTTTGATCATCACTGGTATGTAAAGGGGAACCACAGTCAACTTGTTGGTATTTATGTATTTTGTAGAGAAATACAACATGGTGGGAAACTGATTTTTTTTAAAAAGTGCCACCCACTACCCTTTGCTGCAGCAGTATTATTTTATTTGCTGTGTGGTACTTATATTGAAACATTTGACTGTTGTTCCTCCTTTATTTATCAGGCAATGAATGGAAATCAATGCTGTCAAGGTTTGCTACGCACCACTCAGTAGTAGAATACACTTGCTGTTTTTTGACCCAGATCATCTTGAAATGCTGTTTTCCCTCATCAATATACAGCTTCTGTTATGAGAAACTAACCCATGTACAACACAAGCCAGTGGAGCAATTTTACATCTATATTAATATTCACACATCACAACTTTGATGAGTTTTTTACCCCAGTGACTCCCTTCAGCTTGTCCTGGAGGATCCCTGGGTGATCCTAGGCCAGTTGGGAGATGTAGTCTCAGTATGTACAAGCTTTATCCTCTGGCTGACCTCCGAGTCTGTCGTGCTTGGGACACACCCAAAAGAAGACTTCTGAAAGAGATTATTTTGATTCTTCTGAAATGGGTCCCCTGGACTTTGAACGTCCTGACAGATCCCTGAGGTCAGTCAAAGTTTTCAACCAATCCCTGGGAAGAAGTTTAGTTATAAAGCTAATGCTGAAGTGCCTGAAAATGAGTGACTGTAAATGTCCTCTATTTGATCCATTTGAACTTATGGAAATAGATCTTTTCACCCTGAGAATGGTCATAATCCAAGTACCAGCTATCACCGCCAGATTCATAATGTCTTTGTCTTTGGCCAACAGGCAGGCCAAACCTTTCACATTTTTGTTAGTAATATCACAACATAATACTTGCAAGATGCCTTTTTAGGTTTCCTGTCACTTGATCCCCAGACGTTCACCTGTAAGCAACACCCCAAGAATATTTCAGGAGCTGTCATTGGTATCATAGATTCAAGTTATGTCTTCACTGACCATTTAAAGAAAACAGTTGGCGCTTTAGATGTGACAGGTTCAGCACTTTAATGGCGCCTCTTCTGTAAGAAACACATAAATGAACATCGAATCTTAGTGAAATCACCAAAAAAACATAATGAGGAGGTTGGGAAACAACATTTTACAAAGGTCTGGTTCAAAGAGCAGTGGACGTGTCCTTTAAAAAAACCATTCATTTTATGATTACACTTCTAAAAACATGCCGGTCATAAGCAGATGTAATGATGTTGCTATCTTCACTATGGCAGTCTTCTGCTCATTAACACGTAGTTCCCTTTTATCCCCTATTACTATCATTCCCGTAGAAACCCTGTTAACTTGGCAGTATTAAAACTGAACGAGCAGGGCCTGTTGGACAAATTGAAAAACAGATGGTGGTATGACAAGGGAGAGTGCGGCACCGGGGGAGGGGACTCCAAGGTCAGATCACCGTAACCCCCAACGGGTAACGACAGGCAATGGTACACGGGGGTAACCGGCAACAACCCACAACTTAAGCATAAACGCATAAAACACTCCGGAGGGCACCACTGAAGCTCCACTGGAACCTGCTGTTTGGTGTCTTTCACAGTCGTAATAGCACTGGTTCCACCTCTTGATCCATCAAAACGATTCACTCTCAGACTTTGCTGAAGAATATTTCTGACTTTTCACCACCTGATCCGGGGGGATATTTTTACAGAACACACTACGAAGAAGCCTCTAAAACAAAACAGGACTTTTAGAGCATAGATCCAGTTCATATGGGCACTAATTGATAACACTAATCAGACCAAACAGCATACTTGGCACCAGTGCCTGTGATGTGAGAGCCTTGTAGGACATTTCATGTGCAATTTGTGACAGACAAACACTTGCGAAACATGACTTTGACACCATTTTGTTAACTGCTTTTTAACAAGGGCTCACGAAAATGGGCACCAGGCTAAAGCTTGATACAAACACTTTTTGTCAGTTTCATGGTTTGTCTTTAATAAACCATATTCAGCACCCATTTTTCCACACTGGTTTTGGTATATTTATATTCCACTGCATATGTATTCAGGCATTATTTAGTGAGGCATATGTAAAGAGAGTAAATGAGAGTCCAAATCTATGCATTTAGACCCTGTACTCTATATCAAATGCTCAGTAAAATACCCCCCTGGAACCTCATTACCTCTGGAGACAGTTCCTCGTTTATGGACCTTGTTGACTTTATTCCCCCCAAAAGTTGAACCGCAGCATCCCTTTAACCTCTCGTCACCACAAAACAGTTTATATGTTGTCTAGTTGTTGGGCAGCAGCCCAGAGATCCCGGAGTGTTTTCATCTCTTGCCGGTTACCCAAAGTGATATAGTAATACACATCTCGCACGTAGGGAGTCAGGTCAAATCAAGCTAGATGGAGTATTAACGCATATCACTTTGACATTTTCCACAACAGTTTTATGTGTGATTTGTGCCTGTTTTTGTTTAATTTTGTTTTTCTTTATGTTGTTGTTGAGGTGTTCTCTGTAGCGTCCCAAAGCATCTTTACAGCAAATGACAGTTTTACTAAAATCGTTGCTGCTGCTGCTGCTGCTGTAACCATGGCAGCCTTGTTGCTGTGCAGCTGAACAATAACATAAGATAACATGGAGGTGCATAATGTTATTTATGTTATTCCCAACCCCCTACCCCCCTCCCTTCCTCTCATGGTTCTTTGAAGAATCCCAGTAAACCTAGCAGTACTGAAGCTCAATGAACAAGCCGTCTTAGACAAGTTGAAAAACAAGTGGTGGTATGACAAGGGGGAGTGTGGACACAAGGACTCCGGCAGAAAGGTCAGTTCTTGAGGTCGCTCGACCTGGTCCCAAGGTCATGTGTTGGTCTACCCCAACCCCTTTACCCCCACCAGACCCACACCCCAAAAACCCCAACCTTCAGCAGGTACACTCTGAAAAGAAAAAATGTTGTTGTTTTTTTCCAGATATCATCTTTCGGTAAGGATGGTAGAAACATTTTCTTTTCTCTTTTCCATTTAATTTCATACTAATTGGAAGTTTTTTGATTTAAGTTAGCCCACTCACATTAGTAATTACTAGAATGTAATTCTATTTCTGTTAATAAGGGTTTCAGTGTTGATAACGCTTTGCAAAGGCGAGGGTGGGCCTCTAATAAAAAAACAAAAAAAACATTAGACGCATCAGAATAGTTCCTCTATCTGAAGCTGTTTTTTCCACCAGGTACTGAACTTTAATTTGATGTCTAATCAGAGTAAGAAGCTGATATGTTTTTGAAGAGCAGTTGAAAATCTTGTTTTTGCTGACCTCCAGTGGTTTTATTCTCACTTTGATGTAAAAGTGTACTTCGAGGTGTGTCAGTACGCTGTGACATCACTGGTGGGTGTGGTCAGAGGATAAACAAACTTGGTACCAGTCATGGGAGTAAGGCTCAACTTTTCAACATGCTGTTAAGGTTTTCTTTAAGTTCATGGGGAAATCAGCTTCAGTTCTTCAAATTCAGGGTCAAGTTTCTGAGGTTTGACAACCTTCAGAAGTTGTCAGAGTTTGAAGACAAATTACAATTCAGCACCTGTTGGCACAAAAATCTGCTTTTTGTGATTACAATCAGTGAAGTCATTCTTGGAGAAAAGAGCTTTTTGTTTTCAGAGTGTGACCTCGCTGCTCAGCTGATCGTTCTGAAGAGCAGGAGGATAAATCAAACAAACAAACACCAAAGTACTCTGATGGCATGTGAAAACCTCATGGCTTCAATATGTTCTCAAACTAAGAGGCTGTCCTCACTTACTTAAGTGCTGAGTATATTTTATGAACTTTGTTTCCACAAAACTTGTTACAAACTCTGCATACAGTCTGATGAATTTATGCAAATTGATGGGAAAATGAGCCTGGCTTTAGCCGATTCTGGCAAAGCAGACTTTTTGGAGATAAGGGGTTTTCATGTCTCCAGATGAGTAGATTTCTTCAGAGGCTTTTCTCTGCTCAGCCTTCCTTCTGTTCTCCAGAATATTCTGTGGTCAGCACAGTTCACTGGAAGCAGCCACAGACAGACAGATGAGGGACTCTGCTGAAAAATGTGACTTTTTACATCACTTTTAATCGCAAATCCCGGCTGCCTTTGGGTGCTACATTTACATTTATATTTTTAGACGATCCTTGTGGTTGTACAGTGTGCTGGAGTTTTGAAAAAAGACGTTTTCAGGCGAATATCTTGTCTTTCAAAAGAGCGACGGAGCTTTTCTGGCCTGGAGAGGAAGCCCAAGATTAAAGACAGATTTTTTTTTTCAACGCTCACATCGAATGTAAAAAGTCAGATTTTCAAAACTGCAAATATAGTTTCTTTCTCCCCCTGTTTCTCTCTCTCCCTGTCTCGCTCTCTTGCTGTCAACCTATGACTCTCTTCCTCCCCCTCTCTCTCTGTTTATGGCTGCTAACCAACAGTTGATGAAATTGAAGCCACTGACCACAATTTTATCACTCCTCCTATTCCTCCCCTCACACACACACACACACACACACTGATGTTTTTGTCTCCAATCTGTCATGTACCTCCTGTTTCCTCTGAACTCGCTGTGTAACAGACCGTGACTAACAAACGAGAGAAAATGTTCATCAGTCTGTCGTCAGAGTGGCAGCGAGGAGAAAAGACTTAGCGTCAGACTGAAAGTGCAGTAATGAGACAAACGTTTGGTCAGTGGTGAGAAGTTTAGTAACCAATTACCACACAGATATATCAGGGAAAAAAAGGCAGATGAATTTTTGAAATGCATCTTTGTCTCCCTATTTTTTTTGCACTGTGTTACCATTTATTGGGAAAATTCATACAAGAAACCAGATCTCAGGGAGACAACGTATTGACATGCTCTGTGCAACATGCAGCAGGTCACTAATCTATTTTATTGAGATGTCAAATGTGAGAATATAAACTTGAACTCTGAATAGTTTTGGTGTATATCAAAGCTTTTCTACTGGAAAGTTTTGTAAAGCAAAAAATATGTATATATATATATATCTTGTAATAATAATGAAATTGATCATGTTAAAAATAATCTATTTCCTTTAAAAAAGAATAATATTTCAGTCTGACTTTAAAGTGTTTTTGATATAAATTCACAGAAGCTGATTGGCTGAGGTTAACATGACAGTTTGGAGAGGAATGCCCTCTGATAGGCTCTCCCCAACCTCACAGCACTTCCTGTTGAAGAAAGGCCCCGCCTACTTTGAGTGCTGTTCCCTCCTGTCTGTTTATTTATCTATTTATTCTTAAACAGGCTGCATGCTATTGGATGAGAAAGCTAAGTCACGCCCACCAAAAATCAAGTGATGCATGCGACAGAGGAACACAAAGCCACTTTTGAGAAACAAGTGCTCAACAAACAATCAACCCTTTTTCTTAAAGAAATGTTTTCTAAGGATGTAAAACCTTTATTATTTTGAAGGAGTTGAATAGACAGAAGTGATACTGAGCTGTGAAGAATGGCACAGATATCACTCTTTATTATTTATGTATTTATTTATATGAATATAATTATGGTGTAGACAAGCTAATTAAGATAAACAGTCTATGAAGAGTTTGTTTGCATTTCTTTGCATGAAGTTGCATGAGACAGATCAATAAACATGGATTGTCAAAGGCTGTGGTTTGGGGCAATGGAGAAGATTAATTAATTCTACCTTCAGTAGAGGATGAAAGTTAAAGGAGTACTTCACAGATCAAAATTCAGAAAGCTTTTAGTCTCTAGTATGGGGTCAAGCTCCAAAAATGACACTACATGTCCCATAATGCCACTGGATGACATTTGTTTTTCCCCTTTCAATATTTCCGCTTAGTTTTTTCTTTAAATGACATCCTCAGTGGAGAAATCATGTTTTCTCCATCATTTTGGCACAACAAAAGGCTCTAAAATGTATTTATTATCTGAGGGCTCAGCTCACAGTTAGTGAACTGTGATTGGCTGTTTCACCTCAGGAGTTGTAGTTAGCTATATACATTTTTATGGTCACCAGCTTTAACCATCGACTTTTCATCAAATAACCTGATATTTATGATCACAGGTGCTAATGTGATGTGGCTGAAGAAAAGCTCCAAGTGTGAGTCTCCAAATGTTGTCTTCAAGAAAAATGGATGAGACTTAACTTCTGGAACCAGCAGTGTATCAAAAGCCAAAAGGGTCATTAAACACCTCCACGTTCACCCGATTTACAGTAAAAAACAAGATTATCTGTCTTCCAAAAATGTTACTTTTGATGTTCTTCAGTGTATTTTTGTGAAGAAAAATAAAGCAGTGTTTTAATGTGACTCAGTAGAGCGCCATAAAAATGCCAGAATCAAACTGGAACTCGGAAAATAGCTGCGTTTGTCACAGCTTGAAAAACTGCATTTTTTGTTCATTTTGGTTAAACGAGCGGTCTTTAATTGTACTTTTGGCTCTGCATGGAGAAGCAATAGATGCCATTTCACAGCTTTATTAAACAACTTTTTCACTGGCAGAAAATCAGATTTTGATGTGTAAAATCTGTGGAGTGCCCCTTAAAACATTCATTAGAATAACTTTTAATCGTTAACTATGACTCATGTTGTTCCTTTATCACAGCCTTTGAAAAGTGAAAAAGTTTCTTCTTGGCTAGAAAGATGGTATTTATTATTTTGTAGCTTTTGTGATGTTCTACAGTTCAATTCAAACTGTAGTGATGTCATGGCCATCTGCACCACGATTGGTTGTCCCTGACCCCACCTCTCTGCGCTGACAGGACAAGACGAGCGCACTCAGTCTGAGCAACGTGGCGGGTGTATTTTACATCCTGATTGGCGGGCTTGGGCTCGCCATGCTCGTGGCTCTGGTCGAGTTCTGCTACAAGTCTCGGATCGAGTCGAGAAGAATGAAGGTGAGTCACATTTTATACAGGGATTGATCGATTCATCAAGTTGTAATGGTTACATAATTCATTAGGGGATATTGTAGCCAAAAATATCAGTAAGTAAACATAAAGATATGCAGTGCCTGACACAAAAGGTAATAACACAGTGCAGAAATACTTTGTAATGAGTAAAAGTCCCGCTTTAAAAAGATTACCAAGTAAAAGCATAAAAGTATTAGCATCAAAATATACTTACAGTTTTTATTGATTGCTTTGATGCAGCAGTCGACTCAAAATCCACATTTTTCAAAACAGTTAACGCAGAGGCCTAAACGGTGGCAGCAATGGTCAAAAT
>JBCAUF010000028.1:6023325-6034088 GCA_038406115.1 Haemulon aurolineatum | reverse complement strand
AGTTAAATGCGATCATCACAAATTGACGGGAAAATTCACGTTTCCTGAAATAATAAACTCAACTCACGAGAGACGAGTGCCTTCATCAATTGCAGTGATTTTGGGGTGACATGTATTCAGATTTTGGGCGTTCTGTAGTGGTTTCCCTCTCTTTGCTCGCTCTCTCAAGCCTCTTCACACTGGATCAACAAACAATGCTGCAGCTCCAGCAACGACTGTAAGTCTGCGAAACATGCTGTTCATACCTTGACTTTAACTAAACAAACATAATTCTGCAGTGTCGTCTGTTGCACTTGTTCATGTGTCATTGCGCCATAGTGAAGGAAGCCCCATCTAATGGTGAAAGTGAAAAACGAAGCACCTTTACAGTGGAATCTGGACACGCCCCAGGAGGAGGCGTAAATACCTTTGAATAGTGATGCATTCACTTACTGCCGGTGACTATGAATCTTTGAACTGAATGAATGAAATGGATTTGCAACAGAGCAACAAAAGCATCAAGAACAGAGTTGCTATGTTTTTATCATGTGGCTTGTTGTGCTGCAGCTACCTCTTTGAAAACGCTGCATGTCAGTCGCTCATGACAGAACTAGCAAAAAGGAGAAACACCCTTCCTTCATGATTAGGGCTGTCCTGCTGCGGGCCTTTTCAAAAGATGTTGTTAACAAGACGGAGTGAGCAAAGGGGTTGCTGAGCAGTGTTTGTCAGATGAGCCTGGGCAATGTCTACATCACTTGTGTAATTAATTAATTAATGATACATTATCTTGAGGGAAAAAAAGAGAATACAGTGAGGATGTGGCTCTGAGAAGATCAAAGCACACAGACTCTTTAGCTGAATGTGGTTTAAATTCAAAAACTATAGATTATTCTAACAACAAGTGCAGGTTCATGTGTTTCATTGCTAAAACAGTTATAAATGCATGCATGAGAACTGATGTATTATTAAGAGATGAAGGTGGTAGGAGCAGTAAGGACCAGTTAAGACTAATAAGTGCACTGAAATATACTATATTTGGTTAGTAAAAACTTTTTTATGGAACTATTCGGTCCGATTATACACAGAGATTTGATTACAACTGCCCCCCCCCCCCCAACAGCATTCTGCAAAGACTCACCCTTCTCTGTCTCTGATTGGCTAGGGTCCGCTGTCCTCTTGAAGGGTTGATCCATCAAATACTTCTGCACAGTCTCCTACAAATTACTTTTATATACAATAAAATAATTGACGTCCAGCCTGAACGTACTTGCAGAAAAGTATTCTTAGAACATAAAGGCTGGTTGTTAGTTGAGGTCATGGGTCGCTAGGGATTTTTTTTTTTTTAAATAATAATAAGGACATGACATGATAAGGACATTAATTGTGGTTGAATTTATTCACGAAGCAGTTTAAGGTTAGGCAAAGATCATGGTCTTGGGTCTGTGATGAAGAGTGACATGGAGCATGAGAGAGAACATGTTTCCTTTGATTAAAGACGGGGTCTGATTATGGTTTTGGTTAAATGTCAACAAACCTCGCTTTCTCTTTCTTAGGTCCAGCCAAATTATGAGTTCTCACAAAATATAATTGCTAAAAGAAATGAAGTGTTTGAATGTGATTTTGAGCAGAAATGATTTAATGCATTTAATTCCCAGTTAGTTACTATTTTTTTAATGACTGCATGAGAAAAATGATACTTAAGAGTATCACTCTTTGCATAATGGAGACCTGGTCTGATTGCAGAGCAAGGACAAGTAGCTTAATTGTTGCAGGCCGTTACCGGTGGCCTAATTTCCTGAGTGCCCTTAAGGGTCGTCATTACCACGAGAGTTTATGGGTCACCTCTTTCCTGCCCCGTACAGTCCCACAATCAATAAATCATTCATAATCACTTCTGCTTCACCTGTTGATGTCAGGCCGTACAGGTTTGCTTTTTCAGAGCCTCCTCATGGCCTCCTAATCTTAATAGCCTCTGAATAGGTGCTGAATCCCTAAACAGTATGTGAGGGTTAACAAGGACACTTTTTAACAGAGTTCATTAGATCAGGCTCAATAGACTGGCTGCACTGCACTTAAGGTGAAATAATATTGTGGTTGCCATACACATGGAATGGATAAATATTATTCATTTCAGGATATCGCAGCTTCAACCTTTTGAGCTTGCAAGGTTAATGCATAAGGACAAGACGTGCGTCGTTGACCTTTTCATTACTGTACACAAAACACCAACACCAAGGACACACCCACCCCCAAAATGATTAGGCCCTGGCTTTATTAAGTGCAGCCATTTGCGGTTATAGACTCAGTTAACGCGTAATGAATGGGATTTCTTTCTATTTAAGTTATTCAAAGACGCCAGGCAATCAGTCTATAAGAGGCCGACCGGCAGGCGCGTTAAACATGAACTCAGAAGTACATTTTCTGTGACTGATAGCTTGCCTCTGGTCTTCACATTCTAATCAATAGCAGTATCACCTTTACTTATTTAAGCTGTTGGCTCATTATGTACAGCACTTGAGGTATAATGAGAGCCTGAGGTGAAAATGTAATTAAAAAGATAATATCTTCCTCTGCTCAAGTCATCAACTGAATACTGAATATTATAGGTGTGTTAATGTCTAAAGTAAAGGCTTACTCATGAACATTAAATATGAACGGGGGTATGCATTTTTCAATGACAGATAGCTTGCCGCGCGTCAATTCCATCCACTATGTCGGAATCAATAACACCATCTCCATTTATTTAAGATGTTAGTTAAAATGGTTCACCGCGCTCGTCGAGCAAGGAAGCAGAGATTGATTTCCAGAGCATAAATCTTGTCGAATTTATTAAAGCTTTCACGGTGCTCCTCGAGATATTACCCTATATTTGTGTTAATTAGCGGCGCTTGTTCTACGCTGCATGTTCAGGCTGGTTTATGCATGTGATGAAGAATTCATGACATCTGCGCCCGCCAAGGTTCACTTCAAGCTCAAAGGAAGGGGCCTTCGACATCGCCGAGAACAAGTGGAAGTGGATAAATATAACCGTTCGGTTTGTCTGCTTGCGATCCTTTGTCTCACTGTGTCAGCCCAAATAGAGTCATGATATTCAGCAATGAAAGATGCAGTGAGGCTGAATCTGTGTGTATGATGGTGAAAACAAAAGTCCTAAAAGGTGGAAATATTCATCACACAACAAAACAATGAAGCATCCAACACGCTGCGACTCTTTGGAAGTGTTATTCTCTGTGAAACCTTTATGCAATGCACCCTTCATTATGGTGGCGTACTTAAGAAGTCGGCGATAAGATCTTTTGCTGCCATTTCCCAAGGAGGGGAATTTACAGTATTATCGTCACTGCCATGCAGAGCTTGGTGTTTCCTTCTGAGGGGTGAGGAAGTCAGAGCCTAAACATCATCTCACGTAATAATCCATTGTGACAGCTGGCTTACTGAGGTTCAGTTAATGAGTTCAGATTAATTTTTGAGGAATTGCAATCTACACAAACTCAGAAACGCTGACTGGAACGATCACATATCCCTTGACGTCGTAGACCTTTTTCACAGCAGCCATTTTGACATGAAATAAGTAAATAGGTGTTACCGGTGATACTAATCGCAGGTCTGTTCGATTCAGGTCAAACAGAGTCAGGATGCTGCTATTTTTGCAAGTTGGCTCACTAGAAAGGCTGTGTAGCATCATTGGTACCACCTGTGTTTACTCTACTGTCTCATGTCAATATGGCTGCCGTGAAAAAGGTCTGTTGCACAAGTCAGATTCCAAGAAAGTTTGGATGCTGTGTAAAACATAAATGGAACAGAAGGTGATCATTTTCTTTTTTTATGTTTTACACAGTGTCCCACATTTTCTGTTAAATTGGGGTTGAAGCAAAAAGGTTCATTGAACAAAGGGGACAGATTCTCTGTGCAGGAAAAAAGTGTTTAAAAGTTTCTTAAAACAGCGTAGAATGACCACTATCTGGCACTTTCTGTCAAAGAAGAGAGTTGTGTGAATGTCGGGCTAGGTCGATGAGCGCAAAATGTTGATTTCAAAAATTGTGGTTTGATAATCTCACCCTTGAAAATTCTGTCTGTCAAAATCTGGCATTTTGACAGACAGAATTTTAACACTATACAAATTCATTAAATATTTCATAAAACAGGTTTTTCCTATCTGAGAACCAACTTTTCAAGCAACCAGAATGAAACACATAGATGCAGTCAGGCTTCATCTAAAATAAATATTATGAGCTGCTGTGTGTCCATGTTAGTCCACATTTTCCCCATTTACCTGTGGTGCATCATCATAATATATTAATATTTAGAATAAAAAATAATACCAACACTGATTATTTTGGACATTAATATCTTTTCTTTTTTATTAAGACAAGAACTCTTCATTGTTTTGTAAAAATGTCTATTTATGAACCAATACAAAATGTGTATGGGAATGTGGATCTCCTTTTCTCCATTAATACACATTAACATTTCCCAAGAACAGCAGAGAGACAAAAAGAATCAATCTAAAAACAATGACTGGTGAAACAATCAAAACTTTTCGGGAATCAAACAAGCTTCCAAAGGCGGTGGTGCGTTGAAAGTGACAGTAGTACAGCCACAACAAGTTTCTGATCCTGCGTCATTCCAATAAACAGTGTACTCTTTATGACCTATGTCAACACAAAGCAATACTCAACACATCTTTTACAGTGCACCAAATATTAAGGAAAATACAGAAAACATGTACAACATATATGTAAAATATCAACAATTTTGCCTCTTGGATCTAAAGTAATGTGTTGCACTTGATTTGATGAGGATGCATTGTACTTGCTTTTATGTCATTTATAGGTGGGGCCTAAACTTTGCATTCTACCTGAGATGCAGTCACATCGGTCAGCAACGCATGAACCAGAGACAGGACAATATCAAAAGAAGCTAATGTGGAGAAAACTTCATCGGTTACACTGTGAGTCCATTTTTTTTTTTACTTTACTGGGCATTTAATAGAAAATAAAATGATACCTACGATAACCTAAAATATTCTGCTATTTACTTAAAACTGACTCCTTACCCTCTCTGAATATTTAAACCTACTCAAGTGCTGTTTTCATGTTGTTTTGTTCATGTTCTTTTTCGTATCGGAAAGTAAAAACTCTGACTGTAAATAAAACATTTGGAGAAACGCTCCCTCTGTTCCAACCCACAAAAAAAGTTCAATATTCACAAATAAAATATTAATGCATCAGCCTTAAGGGAGAAGACAATATTCAGTTCTATTCCTTTATTGGCAAGTACATATTTTGAAGTCTGATTTAAATGGAAGCTGCCACATGTCACTGAAGCGAAATAGTGCTCACTGTAAAATACAAATCACACAATCTCAGTCTCACAAATGAAGTGACATCTGCTCTGTGATTCATAAAGCAACGATAACAAGTCAGTTAATAGTTTTATCAGACACCAGACCGTAAAACATCTAACCTAATCAGAACCCTTCCCCACCCCCACCCGTCCACGTAACAAACACAAAACAGTGTCATCAGCATACAGTGTTAACTTAGTGGTAATTCCTTTGCGAGTACGGAAGTTTTAAATTAAATCAAGTTTTCACAGAAGAATAAAACAGTTGGAGAGAGTTGGACACAGCATCTTTGATCATTGTCTGCAACATCACTCTTGTAGCCCACACTTGCAACTGCCCCATCCAATGGAAAAGCTAAAACTATGTCCACAGCTCCCACCCAGCCCACCTGCAGAAAAAAATACGTATCGACTGTGAAAATGCACAGATGTGTTATGCTCAGGAAGGTGAAATATGCATAATGCACTTCACAAGAACTTTCTGAACTGCCTTTGAGCGACCCCCCCCCAAAAAAACCACATTCTCAATATGGAAAGACTGAATGCTGT
Source organism: Haemulon aurolineatum (assembly GCA_038406115.1). Taxonomy (NCBI): domain Eukaryota; kingdom Metazoa; phylum Chordata; class Actinopteri; order Lutjaniformes; family Haemulidae; genus Haemulon; species Haemulon aurolineatum. The sequence goes on along the minus strand of JBCAUF010000028.1, from coordinate 6,028,214 downwards.
CTTCATGCATGACTATGATATATTAAAGCTATCACATTGTTAATGTGTCGCAATCTGAGCTGCACACTGACAAATTCCAATCAAATGCGTTAACATGGCAATAAAATATTGAATCTTGGACAGTGGTGTCCACACAGCAAGCAACTCAGTTAAGTCCAGAAGAATGTATCGCTTTCCCATAGTGTAAAATTGAGTTTAATCATTGGATATGATAGATATTGACACACATATATCATCAAATGGTATTTCTGACAGAGAGATACGTTTAAAAGATTTAAATAATGTAAGTATGATGGAAAAGCAAAAGACTTAAAGGGAAAAAAGTACATTGCCAGAGAGAGTTCAATCAAACTTCAGCAGAAAAAAGTGCTAAAACACAAGCAAATTAAGCCCATTCACCAATCTGACAAACAAAAACAAGGCTTAGTGGCGCACAGTGAAAATACAGAAACACTGCCACCTAGTGCGCAATTGGTAGGCTTTTCTGCATTTGCAGTGTGCTTCATTCATTAAGTTCTGGTCTATCTGTTGTGAAAATGGCAAGTGTTTGTTTGTGTTTTTCTGCAGAGAAATGGTCTTTAAATTACCATTAAAAAGTTTCTGAAAGTAGCTCTACCTGCAGAACACAACACCAGAGTTAAAATACAACTGTAGAAAATAATCACAATGGAACAGTGATTCTTAATACCAAGCTAAAATATGGTACTTACGCCTTTATTTCACAATATAGATGTGCAATACATGCACATGTGTAATTTAGTGTATAGATCTACTTTTGATATGGAATGTTTCATACTCACAAAACTCAGTTATTGATGTAAAACTCACTTTCTAAATCCTTATCTAAAAGTTTTTGTGTTTTAATAAAAAGAAACAAACATTGCAGTGTTTAAAGTTTTGATTTTGCGCCGCATAAAAACATGTAAAATGCACTTTATCTGCTTTTACTGTACACTCAACAGTATTGTGTGTGGCTGGCCAAGTTGTCGGCCAAGGTAAGTCGGCATGATTAGGCAATTAGTAAAGAAAAAAACAACCTTTTTCTCTGCTGATTTGATTTATGTTTGTCCAATTAATTCTGGCTTTTCAGAGCTTCAAATCTTTGAAGGTGTACGGCGCAACCTTGCCTGGGTCCAGACCTTCCAATCCGCCCACTCCACCGAGTTGACTGATTCTCTGACGAGTTAACGAGTTGACAGTTCTCTCTGAAATCAGGCAAACTGCAACCTAAACCTCCCCTCAATCCACCCACAGCTGTCACATAGAGTACGGACTCATTAAGCAAGCTGCTTGCTGTGTGAACACATAATAATGACAAACAATGCTATGAACAGACCCTCATTGCCATGTTAGGAAACCGGGGCATAAATGCAACCCATGGGATTACCACCACGGAGCACAACATGTGAATTAAGTTCGGTTACAAACAACTAATTACTTTTGGCATTCCTCAGTGCTCCCCAGCTGGCACAGCAAAACAGATCCTCATTCAGTTTTGGCAGGATATACATAAAGCAAAGAAGAGAAGCAAAAAAGAAAGGGTTTTAGCAGGTACACACACATGCAAAAAACCATCAAATGATTACGCACTCAAGCGGCTGCTAAATATATATTTCGAAGGTGTGATGGAAGTGGAAAGACTGGCCTGTCTCTCAGAGCGCTGCGGTTTGAAGACATTTCCTCTCCCAAACGTTTGCTTGTGTTACATTTTGACGAAACTCACAATGAACGTGATACAATAAAATCCACAAAGGTACTCCATTGTAATTCTAGTAAGTTGTAAAAAATATTTCTTAGTAAGGATTAGTGTACAATACAGCTGTGATTCCATTGGCTTGATTTACATTGGATTGTGTGTGTGTGTATGAGATAACATGAACCCTCAGATGGGAGAACCTGCACTGCCATGGCCGTTTTCTTTTTAGGTTTTTGTGCAGCTTATGTATTCCTGAAATAAATTTGAATGTTTTTCTTTTTGGATTTTGGCTAAGGCCGTTTTCTGTTTTCAGTTATGTACAGTACATCAGCATCTTTTGGCTGCTGGTTGGCCAATATTAATCCCAAATGTTTTTTTACAGCCTTTTATTACTGAAGCATCTTGACTGAGAGTCTGCCAAAAAAGAAAAAAAGGGAAAAAAAAGAAAAAAAGAATAATTTTTTAAAACAATTTACATTTTCATACTTTCCCACTTGGAAGAAGGAATATTCTAGAGTGAGAGCAGATGGAAATCGAATCTCATCATTACAACTCAATAAAAGCCGGTGGGAAAACATGGCTCCCATTCAGCCAAAGAAAGGAAAAAAATTGCTCTGAACGGAGGAAGAAATCAAAAAATAATTTAATGGCAGCGCAGCAAGGAAAATAATGTACTACTTTTCTTTACTAAGAAAGGTAATAGTGTAAGAGGCAGTCGTGTATCTGCTCTGAAGAACAAACTGAGGCTGCAAAACATGAATTGACTAAATTGGCCCAATAAAATCATTCTATATTATCCTTTGCTGCCTTCTTTTTGATTATGTTTTGAATGTGGTTGTGTTCGGGAGGGAGGGAAGTGGGGGCAGGGAGGGCACATACAGTACATCAAACCTGTTTCTCATTTATGTCCTTTGTACAATGATATGTAAAGCATTCCATGCATTTTTGGAGCTGTCAAAACTTCAGGGAAAAGAAGAGAGGGGAGGTAATGGCTTGAGACAAATCACAGTATACTGGAAAGAGTTTTTTGTTATTCAGGAGAGGATGCGTGTGTGCAGACACATTCGGGGAAATGAATAAAGTGGCTGTGTAATTTTACCCTCATACAAAAGCCAACAGCACATTGATAATTACGAGTGGGAAAGATGAAACGGGGGAAGAAGGGGAGCAACGAGGTTATGCAAATGAGGATCAACACAAATCCAAAGTATGGATAGAACAAGGCACAGAATTTTCTGCAAATGGTTGAACTAAATAAAATTCGTACCAGCAGTTAGGGAGGTGTCGAATGGTGAAGCTCTCTACAGTGATTTCTGGCAACGTCTGGCGCAACTTCCCACCCGCAACCCCCGCCCACCCCCCACTGTCTCGGTTTTTCCCGAAAAACCCCCGAACCCCACCCCATTTTTTGTCCTTTTTTGATTTTTAATTTTTTTTACACACAAAACATTCCATCTACATCTGCAGACTAGACTAAACAACGGCTTAAAACCAGGCCTTTCTTTAAAACCCTACCTCTCGTCTACTCCTCGACCCCTCTACTCTCACTAAACGTGATCCTGAACCAACTCGAATCCCTCCGTCGACCCCGCCTCTCCCCTCCCCCAAACCCTCCCTCCCCCTCTCCCCATGCCCCAGCCCCAAAAACAGCTCGGTGTCCCAAAGAGGACACTTGGAGTGAGGGGTCCTGTGTTGATTAGATGTAGTACTCTTTCTTTTCGTCCGAGTTGGTGTGGCCACCCTCTGCGTTGATGATGGCCGTGTCCGCGTCCGCTGCGTCGTCCGCTCCTTTGGCTTCGTGTGTGAAGTAGGTACCTGAGGAGGAGGATGAAGGACACTGTCACGGACCGGATAATGGCCCGCCGCTCAGATGATACGAAAGATTAAAATGTGGCTCTACATCCCACAGCACCTAATTATGCAAATCCTTCTCCGTGTGGCCATTTACACAAACCTAACACCGGCAAGCTGTAATATTGAGATTATACATAATTTTCCCTCTCTTTCATCCAAGATTGGCACATGGAAATCAGGGTTTCGAAATGATCTCGAGTGTGCGGGAGAGCATGGCTCACACCTTCAAATTAACCTTGTCAAGTTCGGCAAAAAAAAAAAAAAAGAACTAGCAAGCCACTTCAAACTTAATTTACAAGATTTATTCCCATCGTATCACAGTGGAGGTTCATAATGAAGGCAATATTCCAGATCGAATGAGGAAGGACACTGTCCAATGTGCAAAAAATAAAAGCACAAATGCTGCTTGATGAGACAGATACCGCCGTTGAGCCGTGCTGCGCTACAAGGCTGGTTACATGGAATATGTTGAGATTAAATGTAAGAGAAACCAAAAAAAATGAGCTCGTATTTTTGTGACTGTCAGAAAAGCTATTGAATCTCATTTTGTATTCATCCTATAACTGATATTTTTGGTCATTCGCTGTAATCCGCTCTGCATAATACTGTACAGCCCCGTGCTTGTGTTCCCTCTCGTGGTTGCCGGTCGCTTCGGGTAAGTGTTTTTGTCATTATTCTTGAAAGTTTCTGACATTCCTCTGCGTCAGTGTGACCACCACACGATAAATATACAATAAGGATCTCTCTTGGACATGAATATTCATATCTGTCATCCGCTGCACTTAAAAACGGCCTACAACTCGCACCATGCCATTAGTCAAAGTGGCCTCTCCATTTGATTTGTTTGTTTGCAACCTATTGCTATTTTATATGGAAATAAAAAACGTGAACGGACTTTATCATTTAATGCTCCCTCCTGATTCACTGTCACTGTATCACTTTTCCTGTTTACTTGAGTCTTATTTTTGTAGTTTTGGCCGTCGTTTTTTAACAGTTATGATACTCGCCAAAAAGTGATTGCTGAGATCTGGGAACATGGCAACAACCCTACAACACAGTCAGATAAGAGCAAGAAACACGAGCAGTGAGGCAGTCAGACAGGTTGTAAACAAGCCAACACTTTCAACAATTTTATTTGGACGGGATTGCTTCCTCCTCATTGCACAGGGAATATGTGCTAAAGTACAGTAAGTATGCTATGTCAAGGGTGTCAGGCTCCTTATTAGCAATGTTACATGATTCCCAGATGTCACTATTAAAGATCCCATATTATCCTGTTTTTCAGCAATTTCACACAGCTGTCAGAGGTCCAACAACACTGTATTCTAAATGTTTTGCC
>JBCAUF010000028.1:4426805-4437620 GCA_038406115.1 Haemulon aurolineatum | reverse complement strand
AGCCAAGCAGCATAGAGTCCAAAGGAATAACTGACTCTCTGCTGCAGAAATGACTAGGAAAACAACAATTTTATATAAGAGTTGCCGTTATTCTCACCAGGAAACAAGGAAATAGATTACACTCGAAAAAAAACCCTGTGGGATAATAAATTTTAATAATTCTCTTTTCAAGTTGACTTACCTATAATTATGGTTTACATTGGTTTTCTGTTGTTCTTATCTGCAATCGGGGCAATTAGGTGCGGCATGATTGTACCGCAGAGAGGGGTCACCTGGCACCAGCGTGTGCCCAGAAAGAGGAACCCACTCAAAGCCGACTTCCCTGGAACGTTGGCGGTTTCTCAGATTCAAGTTTACGCTGACTCATGCAAAAAATTTTGTTTGCTTTTATCGTTCTGGTTTGAATAAGATTGGATTAATAACACAAGGTGTGGCTCAGGTGTTTGAGTGGTCGTCCACCAATTGAAAAGTTGGCGGTTCAATCCCTGTCTACATGTTGAAGTTTCCTTGGGCAAGATACTCAACCCCTGGCCATTGGTGTGTGAATGAGATACTGATGAGCAGGTGGCACTTTACAGTAGTAGCCTCGGCAACCAGTGTGTAAAAGGGGTGAAAGTGACTTGAGTGTGAAGCGCTTTGAGTGGTTGCAAAAGACTAGAAAGGTGCTACATAAGTCAGTCCATTTACCATTTACTTCAAAAAATTCGGTACGTTTTCAACTCCTGAAGCATTTCACTCTGACTTAAAATTTACTGATACACGTGTGGGTATTCTCTACAGCAACAAATTCCACTGTCACAGGTGCTCACAGGTGAAATTGTGCAACGTTGCGTAACGGGTTTAGACCAACATCCGTTGGTGTAAACCACTTGAAGTACCACCGGTCACACCACGACAGTTAGTATGTAAATGCAAAAACATGCATTGATGATTATAATCTCCAAGTTGTTTCTTATGAACTTTATCTGCCCAGATGCATTGGTTCCATAGACACAGGTGAGAAGATGTGTATACTGTCGATGTGAAAATAAGCACCTGCATGCGTTTTAGTACAATGACCATAATCAGGCACATCAAAACAGACATGTGTTTTAAAATATGATTTTCACTGTTGTAGCATGTAATCGAAAGGCAGAACAGTCCTTAGACATTGCTGTTATTCAGGAGTTTCAGAAACACTGTATTTCTTTAAAGCCTTGTTTGCATTTCCAGTCATTTGCATTTGCAATTGAAAGCAACAGGCGATGTTTGCCAGGTGCTTTTACTCAAAGTGCTTTACAGTGTTCCTACCACTCTCTCTCACACACACACACAGACACACACACACAAATGGCATGTGAGACACTGACCGGAACCTTGATAGTAATTAGTGGGTCATTGTCTGTTACAGCTACAGCACAGTGCACCGTGCCTGGCAGAAAACTGCTGAGGTGCAAAATAGGGAAGGCTTGATGGTGGCCCGCGAGTTTGACACATTTCTTTTTTTTACTTCACCTCCCAAATTCATCTCACCCATTTTTTGTTTTGTTTTGTTTTGTTTTTAATTTGTCCTTCCAATTATGTTCGCATGCTCTATACGGAGAAAATTATAATAAATCCTACTGTGAACTGTAAGACACATCCTGCCTCATATGAACGCTGCAGGAAACGATGCTTTTTATTATTTCCAGTTTGTTTGGAATAAACAGGAGGAAAACTGGAGAGCTGAGAGGTTGCCAGAAACAGCCAGTGCACAAGGACAAGAGATTAGCACATCAAGACGGGCAGATTTAAACTGTCACATCAGTGTATAGTCAAAACAGATGGCTCCTGGGCCGGCCGAGTTGTTCCAGAGAACTCAGTATGAGCATAAACAAATTCACTGCTCCCTAATTCACCACCTTTCTCTCTCTCTCTTCTCCATTTCCATGCAGTATACAGAGCAGATGTTGGATTTCTTATGTAATCATTAAAATGTGTATGAAAAACTGAGGTAACTTTTGTGTGGATTATACAATAGCATGGTAATAATAATATTGATGATAATGCAGGATGTATTGGTTTGCTTGAGGGGCTCATGTTTGGTGCAACTTTCAATCATTTTTCCTTGACTACTCCGAGCAGCTGACTCCTGCTGGTGTCTTGGTTATTTTTGTGACCTTGTAAATGCTGATGTTCTGCCAGCTGTCGGCACAAACACCGACGGACAGGCTTTTGGCCAGATAGACGTCAAAATGACAGGAGTGTCAGAAACAAGGAGCGTGATTGTCTCTGCACATCCATCTGTCGGCTAGTTGTATTTTTTTTTTTCTTTTTCTGCCTGCCAACTTGTCTTTCTTCCTGTCTGTCTACAGTATTTATGCCTTGGGAGCTTCCCCAATGAGTTCATGAAATCACTTTGACAGTAACTCTGCCAAACCAGCAAAAGGGTCAAAAACTTACAGAAAACACGGATCCAACATGTTCGTGCCAGGGACTAAAAGTCGGGTTGTCTCTGCCTCAGCCTTTAAAACGGTGCAACTCCAAATCACAGCAGAATGCAGATTTAATAGTTCATATTTCTGTAAGGTGACAACAACCTCTACAGCTGCATCACCGTCACCTGTACACATACAGTATTGCGTGCTCATATATTGTTTTTCTCTCACACAGGAAGACGACATCCACACTTTTGGTCCCGCCTGCAAAGCTCTGATTGGCTCATTGTCTTTCCAACTGGGGACTGTTCTGTTCTGTGCAATTAATGATGCAAAAGCATCGTAAAAACCCGCAACAGGCTTAGCAAATACCTTTCAATAAGATCAGTTTGGACTAATGATAAAAATACAGGGTGAAATCAAATTTTATTCACCAGAGATGTCTATTGGACATCGGGCGGAATAAATTGGTGGTTGAGCCGTCTGTCAATCAACCTCTCCGTCTTTCTTTCTCTCTTTTCCGTTCCCTCCCTCTGCAGCAGACAGGCCGCATTACAGAAGTCATCATATCGCTCCAAATTTTGCCCTGCACCTTCTGTGCGCGCGCCGGTGTTTGTAGTGTGTAACGGCACGATACATCATTCATGCCATCATCTTTCTTTCATGGGGAGGGGGGAAGGGGAGTGCGCTCGGCTCGTCCGCCCCTGCCCGCGCGTTTGTTCGCACGTGTACGCCAAGAGGGGGCGGGTTGTAGTCGTCCAATCGCCCCGGCAGACCACCGCCCTTAGTGTCCTGTGAGTGACACCTCTTAAGGTGACGACACCTCCTGCCCCGCGCCGACCGACAGCCGACTGCTCCGACTGCCCTTCGCTCGACTGAAAGTGCTGCAGCCAGTCGCCCCGGGGGCTGCAGAGAGAGGACGGGACGAGCGAGTCCCCCGGCTCCTCTTCCTCGCCCGCGCTCATCCCTCGTCCCGACCTCTAACCTTTAAAGGCCTGAACTCCCTGGGATCGGTTTGCCGAGTGCGCTGGGTCGGTCATGGCGTAGTCATGAGGCCAACTTTAATATTTAATCTTTTTTTCTCTCTCTCACTTTGTGTAATCCACCCCGCACTTCTACTAGTTCTATTGCCCCAAAGCTATGAGTGACAGAAACATAGCACTGTATGAAAATTTTAAAATGTACCAATGACACACACACACACACACACACACACAGAGTGAGGCTGATTGACTGCTTGACATTGTAGGAAGCTTGATGTGGATCTGCCTCCTCAGACTATGAAATAATGATGTTGTGATGCCCCTTCGCTCCTCCTTATCTGTCTGTCCAGTCCCTGATTTCTCCTCATCATCATATACCAGAAGATCCACATCTCTGTCCTCCTCCTCTTCTTCTTCTTTTTCTCCCATTTTGGGCTCTTCTTACGCCCCCTCCCCTGCCTTATCCTCCTCATCCTAGCTTGTATTTCACCAAGTGTCTAAAAAGTCATCAACAAAACTAAATCCACAAATCTGGCATAAAGTTGACAGAGGCGCTACACACCTGCGATCCGATGTGGTAAGAGGTAATTAACTGTTGAATGACACGTACCAACTGTACACAGTTTATTCAAATAGTTGAGTGAAGTTCATCATTTGTTTATGTTATGTGAGTGTGTCATCATGTTTTATTACTGTGATCACTCACCACAGACAAAAAGAGACGCCGTGTCCAAGTCTTCATCCATTTTTTAAAGAGTGTTTGTCGTCACGTTAACTCATGGTTAATGCAGTCAGAACTGAATGGCCAGCAGTTGTACTCTGACTGTGGTTATATGATACGATACAATACGACACGATACGATACGATAGGTCATGATACGATATGATACGATACGCTTTATTGATCCCATATCAAGGAAATTCACATGTCACAGTAGCGAAAAATTGAAAGCTATACAGACAATAAAAACAATGACAAAATAAAACACTAAATACTGGTACAAAAATTGGACAAACAAAAGTCTAAAAGGTTTAGATTAACAAAGATATAATGAAACTATGTGTATTATATACAGAGGGCTATTTGCCATATATACATTGAAAAATTAAGTGTAAAAATATTTCCTTGTTGAAAGGCTATAAAAATATTGCACATTACAGATGACCCTGTAGCATAGAATATAAATGTGTATGAAAAATAGTACAAAATATAGTATTGCACAGGATAGTTCCATTGATGTGGTAATAGGTGCAAGATGGCAGAGGTCACCTTGCACACATTAGTTTGGTTTGAAGCAGTTGTGCATGACTTGAACTTCCGTCATCTATGCTCACACTGTAATTAAGTCGAGGGATAAAGTAAGCAGGTAGAGCCGCCTGCCGAAACCAACATACAACTCCATCTTGGTCACGTTTCTAGATCTAACAAGATGATAGATCAAACATGAACAACAGTTTGTTTTCTTAGGAATGACTATTTGGGTTTTTTATCCGTTCAATAGGGAACGCTGCCTTTCCACAATTGCTTACAACTGCTGGTTAACGGTAACTTCTGCTGCAGCTGACTGGCTGATATCCAAAGTAAAACTGCAGACGGAATAAGTGGTGATGTTTCATTGTGTTTAGTATTATTCTAGCATCAAGCATTGTTTGCTTACTGGAAGGGTGCATTCGATTTATTGTTCCTGTAGCCATTTGAAGAAATGAAATGCTCAGAGGTTTACTGTGCACATTGTAAGAGATATTTTGAGACATTTTACTCGTCATCTCCTTTAAAATACATGTGCCCAGTATTCTGCAAGCACTGAAAGAAATAGTACCAGCAATAACTTCACTCTGTCACACTTTAGCTGTTGAGTTAAGTCTTGTTTCTGTCACACCACAGTCTCAGTCAACATGTGGGAGCCATCTCAACCTGCGAGAAAGCCGCAACATACCTGTTAAAAAAAGAAAAATGAGAATGCATCACAGGCAAACAAATGCAAAACAACAAATGAAAAAAGCATTCATGACCTGGAAGGTGGAGCCTGATATGAAAATGTCACTGTTAGTTACATCACTCTGACATGTCACTCTGGAGAAAGTCTTTTCATTCATCTCCAGGGGGTCTGAATGCGTTTAGCCTCTTTGCCAGATCGAGTTTTCCTACTTTGCACGATGGCCTTATTTTAGGAAGCGTCAGAGAGCGATCAGTCGGTAAGTAAAAGGAAAGGTTTTAATACACTCCTGGAGGCTTAGTGAGATAAATAATTTCCCCATTTTCCATTTCTCCGCTCTCATAAAAGCATGACGGTACGTGGGGAGATCAGCTCTTACCCAGAGGCTCGCAGAGGAACACGGCATTAGCTCGTTACTTCTGGGGGAGGAGGAAAAGTGTGGCGTCGTGGCTGAGATGAGAAGGAAAACGGGAAGGGAACGAAACGTGATCTGGTTCAAAAAAAGCATGAATACAAACAGAAAAACTCACTCTTGTTGCCGTGTTTGTGCATGTTTCAAACCTGTGTGCATGTCCGTGTGGTATGCTTTGCCTATAAGTGTGTGTGTGTGTGTCTCAGAGGTGTAGTAAAGGCAGGGAGTGGTGGTCTGGGGGAAGGAAAGGCAGACTAATGGATATTATACTAATGGGCAGGAGCAGTACGACTATTCGGGCAATTAGAACAGGAAAGAGAACGAGCGAGGATTGGTGATGATGGACCCGGAGTGACTGCTACCACTCAGACCCCTGAACTAATGAACGCAGCATCTACTGCGTCTGCTGGATGTTAAAGTGATTTTTCACTTTAAAAGGTAAAACATTTTAGGAGAACGGGAGAATCCTCCGGCCCTCGGCGTGTGGACGTGCCGACACACACAAAAAGAAAGACGGGGGAAAAGGAGGTTTGTGCTGTGATTGATGGTACGTTGGAGGTGGGAAGTGAAGAGACTCACGAAAAGTCAAATGAGCGTTTTTTTGTGTTGAATGATTCCCAGAATCAGCATATTGTAGACAAACTGATAACTGTGATTATATTATATCAGATTACATAATTTTTACAGCTGTTTAAAGCTTTTTTAAATTATTTTAACAAAGTTTTTATAATCAACACCAAGACGCATAATGGAAGTGGTGTAATTGAAATGAAAAAACACGTATTTATGTATGTATTTATTTTGCATTTATTTTGCATTTAGTTTTTTTTCCATTCACTTCAATGCAGTCAGTGCAATGTTTTGGATTGAGCTTTGTAGACATAATGCATCTCAACCTCAGTAGTCTGTAGTTACTCATCTCTGCTCAAGTCTTGCAGCATTAGATGATACTAGCTTAACTGTTCTGAATTTCCGTCTGATTGGTCAGCGGTAATGTTGCATTCTGGATAATGACACAGAAGAATGAATGCATGTAATAATAACTACAATATATTTGGTCCTGCTGCATCAATGATCTTTTTTTTTTTTGTCCATCATGAGTCTGTGCAGAAATGCTGTTGTTTTTGTACAAATTTAATTCCACAGTGTCTCGTCAGTGGAGGGATATTAACAAAAACAGAGATTATAACAACTTTAAAATTTGTCTAAATCAGACACACTCATGCCTCACTCCAGTTTTTCACTTATTCAAGGCAGCAATATACAGAGGAGGTTTGAGGGAAGCAGAGGAGAGAGATTCAGATGCATTCAAAGTAGAGGTGCTGCAGCTTCACGAGTGAGCAGAAGCTGCTGAACAATGCTGTCTTTATTTGGATGTATCAACACCACTGATCTGAGAGCAGCAGGTCCAGGATTCAGACCACATGATGCATGTGTCTCCAGCAGTGCATCGCCGAGAGTTTGGTTAACGAGAGAGGTTTTGACACTCGCACTAACTTTCATTACAGGCAGTGAAATGCTGGATGCAATTTTAATGAAGCCTTTTCATAAACCTTTATACTAATGAACCACAGAGTCAGTTAGGGCGGCTTATTCACACTGTGGGGCTGAAACACCGAGGGCGAGTTTGGAAGCATTAGACCTGCTACAGTAACTGCACATCTGAGTTGTCCTCTTATTATTGGCATCAGCAAAGGGTCTGCTCACCGTCCTGTGGTGAAAATAATCAGATTGAATCATTAACACGGTTCAAATTAACATGAATTTCTCCAGTAAATGAGTTTATATTTGATTTAAGATCATTTTACTCAGAGAGGATTTACTGTACAGCATATAGACCTATCATAGCTACATCGATCTATGTTGATAAAGTTTGGTGTTAAACTGTAAAATATCCTGCCTACATTACGTCGCTTTGTCACAAGTGCATAGTGCATATTCTGTATATGAAGAATATCAGAAGCTATATCGATATCAACCCCAAAAACTCAAACTTTCAAACTTACAAGACTGAGCAGAAATCCCTCAAAGTGCACATGAGAGTATTAACTTTATGCAGAGTGTGTATGTACTGTGAATAAAAGAAGGACTGAGGCAGAGCTGTTTGAGTTGATGTCACTTTATTTTCACAAAGGCTTACTGGATATCTGGTGATAAATTAAATGATGGCAAGTGAAAAACTTTATTATTAGTTCTTAAGTGATGTGAACCCTCTTGCTTTCATTCTTTTGGGGGACTAAGTTTTAGAGTGGAAACATTTTGTCTGGTCATCACCTCTTCAAAGGGCTTTATGAGGCTTAAAGCTTTGAAAGGGTAAGAAGACAAAAAATAAAGAAAAGTTTGTTGTTGTTTTTTTTTTTTTATCATAAAGGGTGGGTGCAGCATCACCAACATGTCAGGTTTGTTCTCCTCCATCAGTCCTGTCTGTAACATTTAACTAAAGCAAGACAATACAAGTCTTCACTCAGTGTAGAAATAGCACTGAAAGTTTGTTTAGATGAGAGAAATAAAGTTTTCTATGACAGTAGAGACATGCTGAAATAAGACCATATATATATATATATATATATATATATATATACATATACATATTAAACTTATTTATCATCACATCAAATTAGTTGACAAGGTGAAGAAGTCAGAATGTGCGTCAGAGCCAAGTTTATTTTAATGTTTTGCTATATTTATGTTGCACTTACAGTATATGTGTACACTCTCCACAGGTAGTGAGAGCACTCAACCCTAAACCTGTAGGATTACAGCAGATACCATAAGTGTCGAGTTGAAGTGGCAAACAAATTACAAAACCAACTATTGACCTATTTCATGTTTTTTTTTTCCTCTATCAAAACATTTTTAACTGTTTCTCCAGCTACGCTGACAAAAAAAACATCAATCCTGTTGTGATAAACGTACTTTTATGAAATTTTGTGAAGTTTTGTGCAAAAAGTCCAACAAAAGCACCAAATCCAGGCAAACAAAGTCACCAGATTATCACAAAAAGGCAAATTCTCCTGTTAATTTGTTTGATGATGTTTAGAACAGCTTGTTGAGCTCATTAGTAGGAGGTGTGTGTGTGTGTACATGTCTGTGTGTTTGTGTGTGTGTTTGCATCTGTACATGCATGTGGGTGAATCTTGCTTGCGTCTTAATTACTGGGCGGTGGTATCGTTTCTCGGTCATGCCAGGAGATTTGCCCCTCCCCCACCCACTCAACCCCGTTGACGCTCTCTCAGGGCCCCTCAGTCTGTCTCTGTCTTCATTAAGTGAACATCAGGTGCCAATTAGCTCAGAATAACTTGTCCCTAATATAAATATGGCTCTCTGCCAAGTAGAGGAAACTGTGTTGACTGGCAATCAGGAGGCAAGCATGAACTCTGACCTCTACTGCCACCTGGTGGGGAGTTGGCACCTCTACAGCTTTAAGTGAGCGGCCCACCTCTGCTCTCTGCTGGCAGGTGATCTACATTGAAGCTGATGGTAGCCTTAGGTGATGTTATGGCTGATCATGTCAGCGCTGCCAGACGATGAAACGCTTCTTCCACACGCAGCCTGGGAGAGGTGAGCGTGAATTTCGGAAGAGCTGCTCTCTCAGAAACAGAATTAGAGGAATTTTCTTTTTCTTTTTTTTCTTGTTTCTTTTAATATTTTTGGCAGGGTGGTGCACCGGCACGAGGAGGGAGAGAGACAGAGTACAAATGCAACCTTCCTGACACGGGGAGGGGGAGGTTGCAGGCTCTGTGCAAACACTGATGTCTTCGAATCAGCCTCCCGCCTTTCATCCTCGCCGACCGAGGTGAAGCTGCTCACAGATCAAAGCTCTTTCTGGATTCACCCCGGCCGAGCTCTTTCATCACAGGTGTGCTTTCTGTTTTTCTGTTGACACGGCGGAGCGCGGACATGAAATGTACCCAGATGTCTCCACAGGTAGATCCGGTCCATGCTCATTATCTGGACCTTTTATTCTGGTTTAGACTTCACCGTTATTTCTTCGACTTTTCTTTAATCGGCATTAACGACGCTCATGTGTCTCCTCACTCACTGTAATTCATCTAGCCTACACGTTCATAGCTGAATACCACAGTTCCCAGAGGGCAGTGGCGCAGCTGTTTGACATCAGGACCCACCAAAGGATAAGTTGAGTCATTTATTTGTCGATCAGCAGAAGATTTTGGCAATGAGTTAATCATTTAAAAGTCATATATGGAGCCAAAAGCACCAACGATTTGCTACTTTTGTCACTTTAAATCTTTATAAACTTAACATTTTTGGCAAAACAAGCTTTAAGAAGGGTTCATCTTGGGCTCTGATGACTATTATCACATTTTTTCTGACTATTATGAACCAAACAATCTGTTAGGCAAACAACACTGTGCTGATGCTGATGTATAGCTTCATGACTGTTTGGAGGCTGAAGCTTTAAAATCCCAGGCAATACACACATGGAAATATGTTTTTTGTCCTTTTGCTTGGGTGACAATGATGAACTTTCATGCAAAACCTTCTCTTGTTCTCAAGGACGTACAGTGCAGACTCCTTCATAGTCATTCATTCACTCATTCATTCATGCAACAGGGTTCATGTATGGCATCTAAAATTCAAATCCACTCTTTTGTCGGGATATGAGCCTCAGCGGACTTTAAGGGGTGAGGGCAAGAGTGGGGGGTGAGCACACACACACACACACACACACACACACACACACACACACACACAGATAATATATTTGGATCCAGGAGATTATTGCTGGCAGTGGTCTCTATAGAAAGCAGCTTTCTTGCTGAATAAGGCACGTTTAATGTGCAGTTCAATAATTCAGTATACAGTTACATACACACATCACACACACACACACACACACAAACACACACTTGTCTATATGATGTTGTCGGGACGTAGACATGCAATCTGGAGACCACACTTTCTGAAGGTGCTACAGCTCTAAAAAAAAATCAGGCAGTGTACTGGAGCAGCCAGAAACACACGTGTCACTTCAAATTGTCAATCAGACAAAGCAGAGTCCCTCACCTGACCAGGGACAGCTTCCTGGGGACTTGTCAGGTTTATAGTAATTAATGTGGTCACTA
>JBCAUF010000028.1:4098628-4112227 GCA_038406115.1 Haemulon aurolineatum | reverse complement strand
GATGCATGAAGCGTATTGATCCGAGAGGCCGTCGAGTGCCTTCCAGGTGCCGGTCGAGCAGATGAGACCCGAGCCGCACGGCCTCGTCTCCCAAAAGACCACACAAACACACAGGAAGCACAAAAGCTCAAAAACAGAGGAAGAGAGGGAGACGAGACTTAGAGAGGCCGAATCTCCTGGAGCAACGAGATCCAGATCTGAGACATCTGGAATGAAGCTCCGACTTCCTGGAGAGACACACAGAGAGGTAGAGAGAGAAAGAGAGAGGACTGATGATCCAGGACAAGAGAGGACTGGGTGAAAAAAGAGAGGACGCGCGTGTGCTTGTTTACAACCCGTCCGACCGTCTGTCCGCTCTTGTATCTCGCCGTGTCGGGGCTCCGTCGCTTGCCAATGTCACCGTGTTCTCCGATCTCAGCAATTATGGCGGTGATTGCAATGTTAGAGCGCGCGGCAGCCGAGAGAAGTGGATGATGGTCAAAACGGTGAAAGCAAAGAGCCGAGTTCTCGTGATAAGCCGGAGTTCTCATCGCTATAATACTCTTTGATGCACTTCTCCTCCGTCGAAACGGGGGCCCCGAGGCCTCGCGATTTTGCAAGCTAAAACCGAAAAGGCATTCTTTAATAGCGTGCGACGTGAGAGATAATAATCTGTGGGTGTTGAGAGATTAGTAACACATACAGTATGTTTCATTTGTCTGGAGTGTGAAAGGCTGGAGAGATCAGCCCAGTCAAAACAGATAAACCTTGTGGCTCAGCGGTGTTGGCTCTGCTGCTCTGCATATCGGCAGTATTTCTCAGCGGACTGTTGGCCTCCCTGTGAAGGATTTCTCTGGGATCAGTGCAGTGGAAACTGAAGAAATATGACCAGATTTTTAGCTTTCAGCATATCTTTCAGTATCTCCTCTTTCCCCCGCTCTGCACACACACACACACACATATGCACACACTGAATTCCCAGTGCTACAAATCTGCTAAAGGACTCAGACATGCATCCTCCAGTCTGGCAAAGAAAACCTCGGCTTCCTCCTCTGCGATCAGCCAACACTTAATTCCTCCTCAGCACAATATTGTTCTCAGCTGTGGGATTGCTTTTCCTGCTGCAGCCCGCCGCGTCTCGGCCCCGGCGTCCTCAAGAGTTCACGACTGTTTTCCCGCCGTCAGCGCCGCAGACGGGCGGGGAGGGGGGGGGTGGAAGCACGTTCGAGGGCAAGCTACGCGGCTCGCGGAGATTAGCCGCCGCCGTTCGACTGTTGACAGCCATTTCCAACGGAGGTAGCCCGTGACATTTTGCGGTGTCGTGTCAGATCGTGTCGTGTAAGATTTACTGTAAATACAAGCCGCGGCATGACAAACAAACACACACACACACACACACACACACACAAAAAAAATCTCCCCTCCGGTCTCCTAGCGGTAATCACAAGTAGGACGTGCGGCTCCGGCGTCTCCCACTTTAGAAATCACAAGTTGTAGAAGTGTCAACACGGTCTGCAAACACTGCGCTGAATCCACTGACTGTGCCACTTTGATACAGTGAGCGCGAAGCTATTCCGAGAAAGCAAATATGAGCTGCGTTGTGTGTTTAGTTGAGGATTTATTTGCGATTCTTAGCTAAAACTTAGTTTGAATGTGGGCATTTCAGCTCTGCAATGATTTTATAAATCTATTACAGATCTTAGGGGGGTATTATGGTGCAGTATGGGTGTGTGTGTGTGTGTGTGTGTAAGCAATGCTGTATAAAACGCTGTGCACAAAACTACAAGTCAGAAAAAGAACAAACTGTGGGGGTGCGGAGTGAGCTTAGCAGACGTCCGTCGCCCGCTCCTCATCAGCGCTTCAGGCCACATTATTAGCCGGCGTCACACGCCCGCATCTCCCATCAAACTGTCACTGCTTGAGTTGCATCATGGGATATATAGGCACCGGGGTGTTGACAAGAAAGAAGAATAAACGTTTGCGCAGCGTCGACCGTCGTGGCTCCGACATTTGTTTTAGTGTTCTAGTTTCACAATGACGTGAGTGCAGAGTTGGTGGTGATTGCAGGGAGAGCAGAAAAGATTAGTTTCTTTGATTTTTGTTAGCAAAAATAAATAAATAAATAAAATAAAGGTAATTCTTTCTGTAGGTTTGGGTCTTTCCATTGGTTTTACACCATTGGCCAGGCAAGAAATTTAAAGACATCACCTTGGGCCTGTGATGAGCATTACTCAACATTTTCTGGCATCATTTCGACCAATCAAACAAATCAGTTAGTCGAGAAAATAATCCTGAGATCAGCAGCTGCGGCACAGTCCTGTATTTGGACAGGCAGGTCTGCTTATTATTATTATACAGCTCACTTTTTTCCTGTTACACTCTGTCCGAGTTATATTTAAACATGTGCACAGACAGTGAAAGTAATAACAAAAAAACTTGACATTCCTGTTGTGGTTTATGATGAATGTTTCTACCTGTGTACCTGCCTCTGCGATGGTGGACGTGGCTGTCGGCTCCCTCTGTTAATCCCCCGAACATGACAAGATGTCAGCGTTCCCCTGCCTCCTCCGCCTGAGTGACAGGCTTTCCACTTTGCACAAACACGCTGTGTGTGTGTGTGTGTGTGTGTGTTTGTGCGCGCGTGTGGAGAACACGGCGGCTTTTAAAGTCGATGTAAATAAACATTGCAGCGCGGTCCGCAGCCTGGCCGTGCTTTCCGGCTTTGCTGGAGCTCTGCCAGTCCTGACGGCTTCAGCGTTTAGCCTTTGGACACACAATCTGCTCTGCTGCGAGTTCACAGCGCTGTTGAATTCACTTAATGTAACACTTTTCATTGAAATCAACCATTTTCTGATTAAACTCGGCCTCATTATTGCCACATATTTTCACTGTTTTCAACTGAGTACTTGTCACACTTCTAGGGCTTCTTCTTTTCATTGACTGGCGGAATTTGTCTAATTTAAGGGCAAAACTCAGACTGTCTGAATTAAACATTGTGGGGGTTTTTTTGTTTTTTTTTAAAGAAAAATGGATTGCTTCAAAAGTTATGAATATGATTAAAAGAAAAGTGTTGAATCGGAATGCGTGTGGCTCACCAAAACCGCACGAGAAGCGAAAATTTGAAAAAAAAAAAAAAAGCCCTGGAAAAATGAACCGATTTGTGAACAGGGCACATGCCTCAGTTTACCCTGAAATCAATCAATAGTGTTGTCTAGGACTTGTTGACTGTAGAGTTAGCGTGCATATCTGCTGAACATACACTTTGAATCTTACTCACATTGATTTTAACGCAGGCGAAGCAAGTGCTCCACAAATTAGGCCGCCGCAGCACGGACTGCGCTGGATCTGCCTGACCGGCGTGCGGTGACGGGCCTCTGTTGTTTTGTCATGTTGAAGTCCAAACGCGCTCATTGTCGGTGACGGTGGGTAAGTCACCAAGCGTTCAAACCCACACAGCTCTGAAAAGAATCAGCAGTTGATGTTGGGGGGGGGAAACAAAATGTTGAAATGCATCCTGGCCTTCGCTGTCCACATTAGTTTCTCTGCTTCCACCCCCCACCAACAAGCTATTGATTTAGGATCTAATCCAAACTGTGTCAAACGGAACTCCATCTTTGACCCGTGAAATCATTACTAATTAAATTTCTAATTAAATGCTGGAACATTAACCCACTTTTTTTTTCTTTTTTTCTTAAGTTGCATAATAGACATCAGCACACTTAAAGTCACAGTTTATTTTCCTCCCCCGGAGAGGAATAAGACGTCTGAACCCCCATAAAATCGCACGCGGCTTTGTCTAAAAATGGCAAGAAGACGCGGAGAAAGGAGCCCCTTCGCTCAGTCAGACCTCACAGCGATGAACTTCACTCACTCTTCGGTGGTATTTTTGGGAGCAGTGTCTGAAATCTGCAGCTGTAATTCCTTAACTGCTCTGCGTGGATACACAATCTCGCTTTTCGTGCCTTTTTGGCTCAGAATTAGGCATCCGAAACTTCCTGTGAGCAGGTTTAAAAAGTATTTTCTTGCTGCACTTATTCTGCTATAATAGAATTAAAGGTTCTGCCCTTACTTGACTTAGCTTTATATTGTTTCTACTGTGTACTTTGTGGTCTATGAAAACATCCTTTTTTCCTACCCCGGAGCATGCTGCTGGTTTGAGCAATGCCCAGTGTAATCAATTCTTTTATTAGGTTACATAGGCTTTGAGAGAAAAGGAATCCCTGACTGTTATAATAGCCTCTGCTATGCTATATTAGGTCTAAAAGGCATTCTAATAATTTTACCATAAGCCTATGAAACAGGATTTAACCCACACAAAGCAGAAGGCGGCTGCGAGCTCCTCCACGTTTCTGCTGTGGGCCGAAACGTGGACGACTCCCATTCTCGCCTATGCTGTCGTGTTAGCCGCGCATTTCAGTAAACATTCCTCGTCTCGCTCGTCTTTGATGAATAAAAAATAACTTGTAGCACTTTAAACCTGTCCTTAAGCAGTTATGTTAAATTAGAGATATGCCTTTCCCCCCCCGCCACACGCCCCCCCGACGCTCAATTTTTACATCTGCCCTGCTTACAAACTCTGCTCGAGGAGCCTTTGGTGAATCTAAATCAGGCGTGTGTCCGCTCGGGCCCTTAACCCCACGTCGAGGTAGTTGACACTGGCCGTGCAAAATGCATGCAATCCCCTGCTGGACCTCTCAGATGGACTCACGTCAAACTGGAGCACTTGCATGCATCAAAATCAGCTGCACAGTCCTCACAGTATCTTTCCTCCCGCGACGTGGAGACGTGCATTAAGAACCTGTTCCATTAGCGCCAGTTTAATCTTTTGCTTCTTAAAGTCGGGTATTAAAGGGGCCCAGGGGGGGCCCGATGCAAAAATGAGAAATTGATGAATTTTGCTGTCATTTAATTCACTAGAAAAGATGCCAATTAGAGAAAGTGGGAAATATTCCTCGACTCTAAATTGTAATGGTGGGGGGCTACTTCAGCGTGTCAGAACAGAACAGTGTGCAAAACATGCACATCTTTCTTGCAGGCACACAAAAATGTCTCCTAATTGCATTCAGAAAAAAAGTATGTTTTTAAGTCCAAATTGGCTCCTCATGGTACCAACGATTTTAAGTTGTGTTATACAACATGCAGAAACAGGCTATTAGGGAAAAGAGCTCCATGTCGCCGGTTCCATTAAAGCCGCCGATGATGCAAACTGTGCTTTTAGAGGTTAATTATTAGCAGCCGGTTTGGAACCTTGAGGCAGACTTATAAAGGCAATTATTTGGCGAATTAAATCAGCCACAAAACATGTCCATTACCCTTAGATTCAGCCAGAGTCATCGTAACCGCTGCGGACGCTGAGGTCACGTCCTGTATTTTTTTTTTTTCTGGGAATTAGTGGTTTTTAGCGACCTAGAGGGGAGCTTAATGTTCCACAACTTAAAGGGGAATGCCGCCAGTTTTTCACATCACTTGTGGAGGACTGCTGCATATATGTGAGCTTTGTATAAACCTCAGTGTGTGAAAGGGAAGAAATTGCGGGCCAACCGTTGAAGATGGAGTTGAAAAACTGAATTTTTCAAACGACAGTGTTGTCGGAGTGAAATGTTTTCTTTTTTGAGTTTTTTTTCGTACAAAAATCAAAATTTCACAACTTTATACAAACTCTTGAGCTGAACAGACAATGTTTGACATATCCAAATAATTAAAACATTTTAGAGCATCTAGTTTTGATATCTGGTCAGAGGGAACTGTGCATTTTTGGGGACCCCTGACCTCAGTATTTCTAGCATCCTGGTTACCCTGACTCCAGCCTATGCAGCCGATGTATTTTGTCCGTATCAGCGAACCATGGCGAGGCTGGAAAAAAATACTTTAAAAAGCAAACACCAGTGGGTTAGTATTATTTTGTACCAAAACATAGGGTACAGATGGGAACATTTGTTTTTGGATGCCAGAAATCCCAGCTGCTGGCCAAATAATCATTTAGTGGCTGATATTGATTAAAATCGCTATCCGCCTCCCACAGATGGATTAATAGTTGTTTTGTGCCACGGGGCAAGGAAATCTTATTTCCCCTTTGAATAGACTGACCTCTGTTAGATTTGTAATTAATTAGAGAAAGGGAAGTGTACAAATGAACTGGTTGGCCTATAATTGTACACACAAACGTGTCGCACTCCACAGAAGTGAAAATTCCCACTTTTATGACTATTTTCAGCCTTGGATACGAGGAGGGGTGACTTTGAGTCTTGGCTGCTAGCATCCCAGCCATCAGCGAGTGTGCTCAGCCTCGGATAAAGATGAGGTAGAGGCTAAAAGGGATCAGGATGCAGTTTAGTGCCGCATTTACCATATATATTTAACAGTGCCAGCGTTTGTTTTTCACATGCAATTACCGAGCGAGGCATATGTAATTTTCACACAATGGAGGGGAAGCAGATTGGTGAATCCCGACTAAATTGGACTAAGAATAATAAAGTTCCACAGCCTTTGTATCTGCTCCCAGTGATCACACAGCTTTTGAGTGCCAACCTTAAAGAGGCTTAGAATAATGAATTAGTCATAGAGATCTCTGAGGACATGAGGGAGGAGAGTTTGGCCTAAATGCACGAGTCTATCAGTGGCAGATAACGGTTCGTACAATTAAAAGTTTTGCACAGACTTCATTACTCTAATTCTGAAATACTTGAAATCCATTTTACTGGTTGTCAGAGGTATCACACTGACAAACACATGTAGGACAATATCTAATGGCTTGGGCGAGAGCTTTGTAATGGCTTGTTTGTGTGTGTTTATCTGTATATTTAGTTATTCATTTAGCAAGGAAACAGACAATTAGTAACCACCTCTTAATTAGAGAGAAGGTTCATCACCAGTCTCTGGGCAGCGGGTTCAAAGACAGACGACATTAGCCGAATGGAGAGCCAAAGTCGGAGCGGTGTTGGCGTGGTGAGATTTGTTCGCTGTTTTTCTTATGGCCAGTCATTATCATGTTAGGCCAACGCTGGCCTCCTGCCTATATGGACAAAGAGTATATTGGCGGAGTAAACGATTGGCTGGAGCCGAAGTCTTTTGATTAAAAGTTTGCCTGACGAATTAATGAGTTAATTCAACAAAGCTCGCCGCAGAGCGACAGTAAAAACTCCCACACGCTCAATATTCACTTCCTCTCTGGATCGCACACAGACTTCAGAAATCCTTCATTTTGAATCTGCCGTTTTCATGGACTGGAAAGTGCTTAAATTTTGAATAAAGTGCTTGAAAGTTTCAAACATTGACGCATGGAACTTTTTTTTGTATTTGTCAACCCTTGGTAGAATGATGTCATGTCATTTTGGTTGTTTATAGCACGTTAGGGTGCTGGAAAAGCTTGAAAATGCTTGAAAAGTGCTTGACTTTGAGCATGGAGGAGCTGTGGGAACCGTGCGTGCAATAACTGATGTGCAATAGATTGTGTCTGTGTTGAGCCTTGGCCTGTAAAAGCCCAAAGAGGTGCTATAGATTTTTTGGATCAAAGGTTTTTGGATAGAAAATTTATCCACAGGCTCCTTCAACTCCTTGAGTAGCTCTTCACACGTGTTAGTTACTATGTCTGTCCTTGTACTCCGTGTAATGACAGCAAGCTTTTCAAAGAGTCTTTTTTTTTTATTACGCCATGACTGTGGGCTCCCAGTTATCCCTTCTCTAACCACAGTCCATTAATTCAAACCATGTCCAGACATTTGTCACTTTCTGAATGCATTTTCCTCATAAAACAGCTTTCCTCGAATTGTTTTGAGATTAAATTTGTTCATTATCTTTGCAAGAGAGGCTATATATTTGAAGCATTTTTAATTTTCAAACAGTTTGTAATTTGCTAAGTAAGTAATGGTCCATATGACACCCTGTAGTCAGTCATAATGCATTCATTTTTAACCGTGGCTCATAATCTAGCCGAGGCACTGTGGCACTTTAATTTACTGTGTTTATAATGTTAAAATTGAGCTTCGCCAAGTCAAATATTAATTTGACCACTTTCAAAATCTGTTTAAAAAGCGAGAATGCAGCTGCCTCTTGATTCACACCAACCAGTCAAGTCATCCAAATGCCGCCACTCCTCCTCATTTTCCCGTACAGGAGTCAGTCACGATCATCTGTTCATGCAGCTGCATCCAGATGCCAAATCCAACCTCCTCCCGAATCAGCGCTGCCATTGCCAAACTTTCGGATTATGATGATCATTCCGATAATTAATCAGGCATTAATGCCAAATGCCCCAGAAGTCGGCCACTCCACCTCTTGGCTTTCACATGACCGTAACTTTCTGTGGTGGCGATCAGTGCCGACAAAACGGACTGTACGCAGCTGATGGAGCCGCGCAGAGCTGCTGAAGGCTTGTGTCTCATGAGTGGGTGTCCGGCTCGAATTTGAATTTATTCTGCGTGTTAAAAATGGAAAGAAAAGGCAAAAGCAATCACTGACAAAGAAACAGTCAAAAGAGCAAGAAGACACCAGGACAGGATGCAGTCAAGTGCTCTGTCATATTCGAGAAATATTCTGTGCAAGTGGACAGGGTGAGTGTGAACTCTTCTGCATTAAAGACTTATTACCAAAATACAAAATTTAACTGTCTTGTTTATGTCACATTTTGAATGAATTCTCTCTCCAATTTTGATTTTTATCGCACTCTAGTGGTTTATTACCATCACATTGTATCCAATAAATGCTCGCAGGCGGAGCAGTGATCCTTGGAAATCCTTCATAGGGCGATAAACAAGGTTGTGGCGACTTTTCATGTTTTAAATGGCTCAATCTCTGTTTGTCGGGATTCTATGGAGGCGTCAGACGGCGTGGCTTCAGAGTCCACTCGGGATTTTAAATCATTTTCCTCCCAGTGAGAATGTTGCCTCAGTAGATTTTCAAGTGCATGCCAGTGTGTTGGCGTGGAGCTCTAAAACCCGAATGCTTCTCCGAGGCAGCACCTCGGCACGTCACTGGCAAACATGCGCGGCCTCGTGCTCAAACCGATAAGACGGCTGCACTTTTGTTGGCACCGCAGAAACGGCGGGGTGGGCATGAACTGACCCCGATTTGTCCCACTGTCGTCTGTCCACTCGTTCATCTGGCCGTCCGTCTGTTGTAGCCGGTTAAATTTCCAAATTGTGCTGATTGGCCTAAGGGGGGGTGCCACAGCATATGCTTGTATGTCGTGCATCTTCGACTTCACTGATTACATTTTCTCCCTTTTCTCATTTTTCTGCCATTAATTAAGACTTGAACATATTCTCTACTCGCGCTCCATTAAACGCATTGATTCGCTGGGGGAACATACTGTATTTGTTGTCGTAATGTCCTGCCCAGTGTGTTTTTTTGAGGCTTTTTTTGAGGTTACGCGTGCTCCAAGTATTGATTTAAACGGACCATTTTGGTGAAGTCCTGGCGTGATTTTATCCGTCTGCCAGTGTGATGCATTGAAACTGGATATTAGTTGGGATAAGCAGTGATGCGAGATGATAGGAGTGGGCATCACAAGCTGTAGCTGTATCTAAAGTGGGACTATTATTCATTAGTAATTATTGGTGGAGCTAACGCAGCTTTCAGCATGACACACGTAGACCTGCTGCAAAGGCCCGCGGCTGACATCGTTCAAACTTTTGCGGCTCAGCAGAGAAGAGGTGTATAGTCTATCATAATATCATGAATGACACCCGCTG
The DNA here is from genome assembly GCA_038406115.1 of Haemulon aurolineatum. NCBI lineage: Eukaryota > Metazoa > Chordata > Actinopteri > Lutjaniformes > Haemulidae > Haemulon > Haemulon aurolineatum. The sequence continues at coordinate 4,102,559 of JBCAUF010000028.1, read as the reverse complement.
TTGGCATAATGCTGATTGGTATATTGTTGCGTTCACGCCCCCGGAGGCCCGTCTAAGGGCCCCGATATCCCACTGCGCTTTCCAGGGGTTGATAATTAATTACTGCCAAAGTGTCAAAATCAGGCGTCCGTCTCCCGCTGACCTCTCACTGTGGGAGAGGTTGTCAGTTGCGAGTGGTGCATTTGGTCTCCTGCTTACAGACTAAAACAGTTCAGGAGTATAAATGCAAATGAGAAGAGACAGGCGACGTAAACACGGGCCTCGGTAAGGCAGACACTTCTCTGTCCCTGGAGGCTGAAATGGACGGCATTGAGTGCGTTAAGGATGTCAAGGATGTCAAGCGCTCAAGGTGGGATAATGGTGTGTGTGTGCAATTTAAAAAGCACAAGTGGAGTGCAAGAATATACTGAGAAATGTATGTTTTGCAATTCACCGAATAGATAAATAGTTGGATCCAGCCCTACGCCTCTTAAACCCTCTTAAATTTTTCATTTTATTTACTTTCATAAGTACATTGAATGGACAAACCTGATGAGATGATATTGTTATTCAACCTTGAAAGGCAGTTTTTTCAAGGCATTGTTAAGAGTCTCTGGTCTAATTAATATATTTGCACAGTTTAATACTTAAGCAAACTCTATTTTTACACTTGGACTCATCACACTAAGACATCTTTTCTCTGGGACAGAAGAGATTGGTTTGCTCATGCAACGACCTCCCTCCTCCATATGATGAAGGCCTCGTGGTGCGCTGTGGCTTTACCACCTGTGACAAGACGGTAATAAAAATTTCCACTTCAAAATCCGACTGAGCTGGAACGGGCGAAATTATGGGTCGGGCTTATTGTTGTGTTAAGATCTGACAGACCTCTGCTACAAGAGAAGACAAGCATGATCCTGAATGAACGATGGGAGGTCCAACTCCCTGAAACAAGCACTCCGGGAGCCCCCCTGGGAAATCAAAGGGGGAGCAAACTGGGAGACCAAGGTTCATCCCTTACAATTGCTGTGTGACACTCGCCGCCGCGGAAGGAGTCATTTTTCACGGCGATGCTCGAGTCCCTTTGCTCAGACATGCCAGAGGTTAGCCTGTTATCCGAACAAATTGTGTGTTCTGTGCGAGATGACCAAGTGAACTCATCATGGCTGCCGTACTCTTAACGAGGATTAAAGGGGAGTGCCGCTCCGTTTACAGACTCCCAAATGTGGCTCACGTGTTTGATGACAGTGCAACCGACGTTTAGTTCTTGGCCTGAGTCAACTGTCTGAAGCCGGCGGAGTCGTCACTCCATCAACCCTGGAGTGAATTAGTTTAATTATTTGACAAACACCATTAGCAAAATGATTTGAAAGCCTATACATATCTCCAGGAAATCTCTTTGGGAGTGCTCACTGTTTGGTTAACCATCTGCCTCAACTTATTCCCTGTAGAGAAGCTCCAGATTTGAAACCTTCATGATCTTTGATTCTCTAATTTAGGTCGCTCTGATTTCAGACTGAAACATTTACTGCTGTCACACACATTTGTCTGTCTGTCTTTCCTCTCGCCCACGCCGGGTCATGCTGTGTGTTGGGGTCTCCTCGTGTCCATCCATTTTAATCACTGTTGTCAGATTGGACATGACTGAAATGGAGACTGTTCCCACTTACACCAGAGGAAATTATTACATGTGGAAATGCAACATTAAAAACCTCCAGGGCCCAGAGCAGTTAAGACCGCCGTGCTGGGACCGTGGTTCTTCCCTCAGACAAAGCTTTAGCCCAGAGTTGCTCTCCAGATTTAATTGCTTAATTTTGCTCAATTTCCGGATGGGATCGTGATCATATTATTTGATCCCATAGACACTCAACAGTTAAGCCAAGTTTGCTGAATATTGCTCTTTGACATAATTTCAGACTATTCCAACAAGATCTGTCCTAAACAGAGATGCAAAGATTATAGATTTTGATGGTATGATCATAGTTTGAGAAACTAATCCCCGTTTCACAGTTTTTCAATTATGATGCATTCATTTATATCTCAACATTATGGATATATATGGAAAGCAAAAGGTGTCATCAAACAACTCACCAATCTAAATGTAAATTGGGTGAAAATAGAGGTTTTTAATGACACTTTTGGCTTTCCGTTCCTGATGCATAGCCCATTCCCAGAAATAGAATAAAATGAACAAATTATACAGTACAAAATGAATATAAATACACAAAAAGTCTATATGTCTCTTTGGAATTGAGCTACAAAATAATAATGTACCGTAATGTCCCTCCTTCTTGTTCGTCTGAAAGAGAGAGAACATCTCAATGTAGATGAACCATTACATTTTAAATCATGTTTAATGGTGAAATTGCTGCATCCCTAGTCAGAAACAGTAACAATCTCTTGAACAAAAATTACACACTTTTAGGCTATGATATGTGATCTGCTTTTGATGGATCGAAGACGAGGTGTTGCTCCCTGTACAGATTATAAAGCACCCTGAGGCAAACTGTGAGTTGTGAGTTTGGCCGCACAAGCTGCACTGATGCCCAAACACCAGGCTGAGCATCATCAGGTCAATGTGTTTCATCAGATTTGATTTGCATCGGATTGAAGTTAGTTTAAAGGCCAGACCTTACTGTGTTTGCTAACCAGTTTTCCTGTCGGAGACCCTGAACAGCCACCATGCTTTTTTGCCACCTTGTGGATGTAATTCACGACCATGCGCCTCCTCTGCTCTTCCTCCCAGATGCCCCCCACCCCCCCCACCCCTGTCCTGGGGACCCGAGGGAAGCGCTCTCTCACTGACTTCCCGTACAAAAACACTGTCAGTCGTGCTTGTCGAACTAACTCGCCAAGGCCGAGCCACTCCTGCCAAGAAGTGGACCCGAGTCTCTGCGGTGGTGTTTCACCTCTCCACTACACAGATGCTGTATCGTCCCATAACTATACAGATGATTTGAATTGAACATGTTCATCACCGGCACTCCTCCTGAATTGGCTGTCGCCTGAATCTGATGGGATACGACCCGCATATTTGGACGGCGTGTCAGGATAATAACCAGTATGTGGTCTGAAAATCCCATTTTCGCAGCCGGCCACTTATCTGTTGGCACATTTGGCCGGCGCAGGAATAATGAAGCTTGGAATGAAAGTTGTCTCCTGACCAAGTAGCGAGCTTCAACTGCCGTTTGGCAATGTCTCTGGTAAAAGTGTGTTTGTTTATTCGAGTGTGTACGGTTTGCGGGGTGATGTTTCCAGATGGGGCCGCGTGCCAGGAGCGCAGTGTCGGGACGTGACTTTGCTGTGAACCTTTTTATCCTCCGGGCGGGGATGGTGGGTGTCACCAGCAGACACCCACGCAGCTCCTGCAGGATGAGCGATGGCAGGTTGTCAAATGTCATCACTGTGATGCATTCAAGAGAAATCCGGCTTATATCTATGACTGTCACGAACGCTAATGAATTGTCAAATGAAAATTTCATCTTCTCGACACTCTGTTAAATCACATGCATTTACTTTTTTGCCATTAATTTAGGCGGTTTTTGAGGCCCAATTTTGAAAAAATTGGTATTTACGGATTTGAACTTGAACAGGAAACAAAGCAAACACAGTCGACCAGTAATGGCAACATGCAATTTGAGGGACCTCCTTCATAGACGCACTTGGAAATAAATGGTCTTATTATGTTTATTTGCTGCTAATTGGTGCACCTGGATTTGTGGCTGCCAGCTTTAATTACCTCCCATGGGTCTCATAATTCTCAGTGAAATGCATGATGGGATTCATCAAGTGCCAGCCTTGAGGACTTTCCATGATGGTGTAATATTCAAGCTCACATCTACCTAAGGAGTAAATTGAGGTTGAGGCTTTGAGGTATCCCATGATTTTCATTATCATTTCCATTATCACACTAATTTAGCTGCGAGATAATACACGGTCTCACACTCGGCAC
>JBCAUF010000028.1:3755081-3771068 GCA_038406115.1 Haemulon aurolineatum | reverse complement strand
GTGTTTGGGGCAATACATTTAGAATACAGTGTTGTTGAACCTCTGACAGCTGTGTGAAACTGCTGAAAAACAGTATGGGACCTTTAAAATCCCCTGTTTTGGAGCGCAGACTTGTAGCTTGAGCATTGAATGCAAGAAACGTCTTTCACTTTCTTTTTTACAATCTACTCTTCACTCTGGTTTGAAAAAAAACAAAAGAATGCCCTCTAACCCAAATGAGTGCACCGTGAGCATCATTTTTTTCTTCCCTCCGGGGTTGTCGACACTGTATCGAGCGCCTCGTACATGTCCTCACTCCAGTGGGCCATATTGATGACAGCTTTAGTGTGTCACAGACAGACGGGGGTGTTTGTTTTCAGTGAGTGATGTCGAGACAAATGGGCTGAGATCTCATCACGGTGTTCCTGAGAGGAACCTTTTGTGGGCGGAGGCTCGTGCAGATGGTTTGATCCGGCTTTCATTAAAAGGCTCTCAGGCTGAATGGTGGGACGGGTCCTTGCTTTCGTGAGGGACAGGCAGCCAAGCGCCGTCACTCTCAGCGAAAGGTGAGGTTCGCGGGAGATGATCCTCGTCACGGGTGGAGAGAGATTTAATTTGCCCCTTCGCCACCGGTGAGACAGTTTCATGTTAGGCTTGTTGAACCTGAGGATTACAAGCCCAACAAGCGGGATCTTCATAACAGGAGGGCTGTTATCGCTTCTGCATCACCTGTGTGTTCGCTAGTGCATGACAAACCAAAGTTTTGATGTTTTTGCATTGCATAGAGGGAGCGAAAGAAGAAGGATGCTCTAATATTTCATGTGCACGGCCATCGGGACAATTAAGTTGCCGACCAAAAGCTATTGATTGGCCAGAAACAAATCTGCAGCCGCTGCAATTACGGTTATTTGAAAGTGAGAGGCAGAACCAAATTTGCAATCTCCTTGCACAAGCTCCACACTCGGGCCTTAAGGTAGAAGAGGGGAGCTGGCCACCAAGATTAGGGAGCAGTGATTGTTTATTGACGAGACCTGCGTGCAGTTTTCATTCAGGGACCACCTCTGATTAATTCGTACCATATGATAACTCCATCTAAGTAGCCATTAGAAAACTGTCACTTCTCATCAGTCCCAGCGTGTCTCGTGACATCAGCCACATGCAGAAGTGAAAACATGTATTGGGGAAAGCAAATGAGTCTAATGTCAGATTAGGTGATTTCAGTGAAGCACAAATGAATAAATGATGAGTGCAGATGAAGCTGTTGCATCAGCAATCCAACCTGGCCTCCTACAAAACACATTTGCTTATTTTTGACTCATTAAGCTTTGCCAAATACTTTTGTGGAGGGAAAATAATTGCTGCCTGGATTACATTTGCCAAAATAACACTTTCTAAACCAGGTAGTATGACATTCTTACAGGCCTACTGCACAGAAGGCTGAGCCGGATAATTGGGCACCCTGAGCACAAGACTTCAAACTGCATAGTGCAACCCAGGTGTTGTCAGCTTTAGGGCTCGTAAAACACTCGGTTAAGGGTTGGGAAAAGATGGCGGTTGTGGTTAAATATTCAACAAGTCAATGCATTCTGACACAGTGTTGACTTTTTCAATATTTAACCAAGATTGCTGTCTTTCACTAACCTGGGTAATGGGTAAGCATCACAGCAGTACCCATGGACACAGCGCATATATTGGACCACTAAACAAAACACCACAATCACACACACACATTGTCGTCCAGGTTAGGAAATGAAAAATGAATCATACCGTAGAAAAGGAAATTTTTGGAAATGGCACAAGATCAAAAGTGCCACTTCCACATAAATCTCACAATTTGATATGGCAAACATTTGAGCAACATCCATGAAATTTAAAAATATTTCACAAAGTTTCATAAAAGCCTCAGTCATGCCCTAATTAAAACTAATTAAAACACTCTGACAGTGACTGTTTAACAAATTTAAACATAATAAAACGTGACAAATAAGACAACCAAGTAATCCTTTTGCTCAAGAATGAACCTTAATTTGTATGCTAGTTACGTTCAGTGCAGAGAATTTACTCAGTGTGATGAGTAAATCCTGAAATAGAGGTGGAATTCGACACTTTCGCAGGTGTTATTTGATCGGATGTGAATATATTTTTCAGGAGACAGAGATGAGAAAATCATATTTAGCGGTTCTTTCGCTTTGAAGCTGTTCGGGGCTTGAAAATGAAACCGCGACCACCAGAAGCGGTGAAAAAGCGGGCAGGCTCGGCGGAAGATGGCAAAAATGTGAGATGGATATGTGACTTTGGTCTTGGCAGTGTAAAATGAGATGAAGAAGAGACATATTAGCTCGGCACATTGATGCATCATTAGTTAGATTGAAGTCAGGACTCAATCCAGGTGCCAAAGGATCCTTTTAGTTTTACAGAGGGAACATTTTGTATTCTGGGTTTGTGACCAGGCAAAATATAATTCAGTTTATAAAAGGATTATGGCTCAAAAGGATTAAATTGCAGCATGAGAGAATGAATCATATTGTAATATGCTTTAGCAGAGTTTCAGCTTCTTCACCTTGACTTTATTTAATCAAGAAAGGTGTGAACCGAAACTGCTTATCATAATGGCCGGACAACAAAATTATATTAAGCAGAACCGCTCGTAGCAATGGCGGATTGTCTCTTTACGGCTTTTGTGTTGACATCAAAACCTGAATATCATTGCGGTTGCGCTTCGGCTTTCAAGCAACGGCATTTATTGGAGTGAAGCACAGTAAAGTTTCAAATGGGGGTAGTCAGTCGTCCAGTCGCGATGGAGATCCGGGTCGTAAACATCGCCCCGTGACCTTTTAACACCTTTAACCGCCTTGTTTCCGTCAGGACGTCTGAGAGTGAAGGAGCCGTCTCAACTGTTGACTGAATGAAAGGTCATAATGGGGCCTTTTCATAAATGAACGCTGCTGACGGCTTATGAGAGCTGTGCTAAAAGCATAGCATTGATTGCACGCCACAGGAACCTGATGGCTAAAGCAGATACTGGCTTTTATTCTGAAATCTCCTCTGGACGTCTTATTGGATACTGATTCATTGATCCAACCGTAATTCTGTGATCAGTCGTCATCAATCAGCAATGCTAAAAGTACATCTAGTCCGTATGTAAATGTAAAAATAGATCTAGCAAAAGCTGCGATGATGTTGTCTGAAGGTGATGCATAATTATATGCTGTCACTGGGTTTTCATGATGTGCACAAGGATGTTCCTTCAGATATGCAGATATGTACTAAAATACATCATATGGCACATACCTAGTTTTCCCGGCATGTTGAGGCTTTAATGAATACGTTATTTCATTTTCCAACTCAAGGGTAATATAAGGAAAACTTTAAAAATAGCTGCAGAGCAGTGTGTTGACACCTCACTAAATGGCATGTTAAATATTTAAAAACTAACCAGTCTACAGTTTCATTAACAGAAACGAATGCTTTGCCCCCATCGTGGAGTCCCGCTGTGCTTTCCATGAACATGTCGCCATAACTGATATGTCTATGTGTGTTTCTGTGGCCTCGCAGGGACGTTTTGGGCAACGTCGAGGTGATGCAGCTGGATTTCGAGATGGAGAACTTCACCAGCCTCTCGGTGACCAGGAGGATCAACTGGAACATTGACTACAAGGGGCAGAACCCGCCTCCAGATTCGGAGAAGGTGGTGACGGAGCTGACTGTTGTGCAGCGGGATATTCAGGCCATCATCCCTCTGGCCATGGTGAGTGGAAGGATCTGCAGATTCATACTGATGCATTTTTTAAAATTAAAGTTTGAGAGGTTTGAATGATTTAAAATGATTAATTAGCACCATTTAAAATTATCTGACCGGCTCAGATATTTAATCATCGAATAAACTAAAACGGAGGAGAACAAACAGAATGGAAATTCATGTTTTAAAGGAAATTTTTTATTTACATTTTAGCCTTAAGCTCTCAAAATGTAAGATAGATGATCTAGCTGTCAGAATGCATAATGACGTATTTCACTATGGAGACCATCAGCAGGTCTGATCTCATATTAGCCTTGTGAAAAGATGAGACGAGATAAGATACTACCTTATTCATCCCAAGGGAGATTATTGTGCTGCAGCTGCAGAACAAAGTAGGAAAGAGTGCAGAGTGCATATAGAATGTAAACATATGAACAGAATACAGAGAAACGATATTGAGTATGGTGCAGAAACCAAACAATAATATTACTGTCACTAGTCAGTTATCCTACAGAAGGCTTAAACTAATATAAATATGTCATAAGTAACAGAAACAGTGCAACAGAGCAAACAATGTGCAGTATGCATTGTTAATGGGCCTTTTAACGGATGCTTGATCAGCTCAGTACATCCAAACAGCCCGAAAAACAGAGTTTGTGCAGATTATGAAGGAAAACTTGAAATTAACTGTATCATGCATAGCAGATTATTTAATCTCACTAATGATGCCTACACACGTTGAAGCAAAAGTAGAAGGAATCCCATGAGGTCTAGTGCACTGTAGCTTTAAATATCTTCATTCATGGCAGCCTGCACCAGTATATGAGTAAACACACATTGCATTAGACATAATATAGACAGGTGTATTATGATTACAGATACATCTATTCAACACCGATACACTCTCTGCAATGACTTGCTGATTGTTAAGAAAGTCAACCAATCCCAGAACACTTAAGTGTCTATTGCTCTTTTAATCGGGGCTCTTCTCGTTGCCTCGTGAAAGGTGGCAATTAGCGAGGTAGTAAACAGATTATGGGAACAAAGGGAAATTAATCAAGCAAGAGGTGCTGAGCACCTCTGGCTATGCCTCATCTGCCTACTTCATCTATTGTGCTCTCGCTTCACTCGCTTGTTCGAGTGAGACCCGGTGAAAAAAACGTCCGAGCCCACGTGATATTTGCTCATTAAAAGTTTACTGCACATGGTAAATAATACAGAGGGCTGGATGCAGGTGGCGAATGGAGGTCCATGTCTGAATGAGAGGCTTTTCCTCAGTAGGCTTCAGCGCATTGCAGTGTTTATGGAGGGCAAAGATCATCGCTGCGGCTCTGAGACTTTTCAACAAGCGTGATTTAATCAACCCTTTGCATACCGTAGGTCATAAAATACATACATATTGCTAACAATATAACAAATAAACACCCATCTCTGTGTACACCAGACTCTAGAGGGCCTTGTGCCTTTGCCAGAACAGTAAGTCTTGGTTATCTGTCCTACATTTGCATAATTACAGCTGTTCTTCACCCAAAGCTCCATTAAATACACTTGAGCTGCAGTTATGACTTTGTGTGCTGCACATCTGCTGCAACATAAGGCCCTCTTCATATCTCTGGTCCCCCTTGAAATTTGTGATCCGCATGCATCTTGTACCCAGATGTGTTTAGCTGCGTCGCTAAAAAAAAAAATGTATTTCTGCCTGTGTGACTCTTCCCTTGTAAAATTTACATGCTGGAGCATGATGGCAGGAACTGTGGGTGCTTCCTTCAACGCTGGCTGCCACCTCTGCAGCACTCTATATTAATTGCTTGTTAGATCTATGGGTAGATGATTTTAATGCTTTTTAGCTGCAGTCTCCAAGCACAGGACTATTGTTAGCTCTAGACCGAACGATAAATGTGGACCGGTGTCGACATTGCCTTTAATATTTTTAGTTGATAGGAACATCAGTAGTCTTCCTTGTCACTGTAAAAGAAGACGTGGCTACATGTGTTTTGAAATGGAAAGAAAGGAAAATAATCTTGAACACAACACAAGACACAATTCGGAAAGTTTTCATGCCCTGGGAATTCTCTGGGAGTCCTTCTAGTTAATCAAGTTTTGCTGCCACTGTTTAACGACAAAAATAGTCACAATTCATTTCAAAAACCAAACGTGAGACCATCTCAGATCATCTCAGTCTGCTCATTACTCCCTCTAAGTTGTCGGAAGGCGCCGTGAAAAGGATGCTTGCACCGTGAGCCCGACTGACCCTAAAAACCCTTTACCCATCAGGCCGCAGTTATTGATCTTCAGATCTGAGCGCGTCCGGAGAGATGAGGTTTAATCCATCATTCCAGCTGTGATGACTAATTGGATTGTAGCTTATATCAAAACAAAAACAAACAAAAGGAGAGGTGGAGGAGAAGTGACAAAGTTAACAGTAACGCACCTGATACATGATTGATGAACTGAAAACAGGTGGTTGTATTGGAGAAAACAGAACAGGCAGACTTTATCATCATGGCAGGTTGTTGAGAAGCTTAATGGCATGGTGTGTACCAGCAAAGCTGTCTGTTGGACAGTTGGACAGTTGATAAATTACTTCACTGAGGCCCCTAAGGTCGGTTGAAGTAAATTTGGTTATAACTTATCATAATGAGTTGCGTCAAATTGATGCAAGTGAAATAAAGATCAGATTTAGTTCACATTGGCTTTGAGTTTCAGCTCATTTTCACAAAACATCACTGTGAATAGCTATCGCTCAGATGTAAAGCGTGACTCCTGTGTTACCATAACGCTTGACCTCCTGCATTGCTCTGAACAGCCCTCAAGGCTGTCTTAGTGTGAAGTGCATGATCCAATAACTGTGATTTGCTAAACAGAAGACCAATAACTGCTGTGGCTATGAAAGGAGTCGAGCCTGAACTATAGATCCGACCCTTGCACGAGAGCACAATACAGCCGCGAAGAAGGTATGTACTGTCAATAGCAGAGAGAATATGGCCGCTCTGTATTCATCAAACCAGCCATGTGTTTGAAGGGCCTCCTATATGGACAGTTCTGTGCTGTGCAGGTACAGAAATTAATCAGGTCAGAAGTTACAGTAGGCAAGTAACAAGTACCAAAAGACTGGTCTGATGCTGGACCTCCTGACCTCTTTTGCTGGAGAATAACTGTCGCTTTAAGGTTAGAGGCAGATTCATCTGGTGCCAGACACCCATTGACAGCTTGTAGAACAGATAAGCACTTTCAAAAGCTGCTGATATAAAGAGGTGGGAGGTGGCTCTGTCTCCAAAACACAAACTCACCGCATCGACTTGTGGAGATGAAGGTCTGGGGCTGATCTCCCACGGTAACTTTTGACTGAGGTTAGAGGAGCCGATGATGCGACAGAAAGGAGAATGAAGGAGGGTGTTTATATGGGTGGCAGACCACAGATTACAGTTGACCTGCTGCAGATAAGCGGGGAAAGGGAGGAAGAGATTACCAGCGAATTTACAATGTGGAAGGAGAAACAATTCCAGGACGGTAAGGTTAAATCAACCCCAGGGCTTATAACACAGTTTAGGCCACTATTAACACAGAGTCACCGAAGCCCCTCTGTCACGGGACATTCTCATTACTTGGAGAGCAAGAGAGCTGAAACGGCAAGAAAACAGGAAGGATGATGCCGAGCGGGGGGGGGCAACAGTTATGCCAGATTCCCAAAATCCATTAGCTGCTCTGCTCCACAGCAGCGACCACATGTTCAATAAAAAATGCCATTTTGTGTTGCACCAACTCTCACAGCTTGAAGTCACGCATTACATTTTTTTTTTACATGTATGTAAAGATACACATCTGGCAACATGCACTGTTTGCATTATTCAAGAGCAGGCAGGAGTGGTCGAAGTGCAACGGAGCGTTTAGGTCTCACACGCCAAGCCACGTCCCAGTACTCCACAGTAATATACATTTAATGGGATGACAATAACCACAAGCACATCTGTAATCTGTAAACACGGCTCGGAAAAAAAAGCAGAGCATTTGTTGGTCCAATAAACTGCGAATGAGTGAAGACACTTAAACCGAGAAAAATCTGAAAATTATGTTAATTTTTAACAATATATTAAGAGAAATTATGATACTGTATATTTTTCAAATAAAGTCATTGAATTGCTGGTTGAATTGTGTAATCGTCACCAGCCTTTGCACGCTTGTTTTATTAACTCGTAATATTTTCTTGTAGTGTATCAGACATTATCCCCGTTGGATCCATTACGATTTGCGTTGGAAGTGAATTAGTGTAAAATGAAAGGAATAATTTCAAGTGGTGAGAGTCCAGCTCGTGCTTCTCACAGGCCCCGGTGAAACAGCAGTTAAGTGCTTTATTTTGTACCCAAGTGTTAAAATACATTCAATGTGGCCAAAATAAACCAATTTAGTGAAGTGCAATACTGGAATTACAGCATTTTTGTATTACCATTAAACGACGCATCTAATAACTGTTTTGCTGCTTCATACAGAACATAGTAATTAAGTGAAATGATAGCTCTGTGCAGGTGATGACTGATTTTTGTTCCAAGCTGAATTCAGGTAAGCATAATTAGGGCTCCCAAAGCAGCACACATGTAATTGTAAAGTGTCTTGTGTAGTTTAATACTTACCAGATGCCAGAACAGCAAGGAGAGCTTAGGGATGATGTCTTTCAATTAGGATTTCGCCCCAGAGTCCAGTCAATTATCCACAGAGGTCTGCTGTGTGTCTGCTTCCCATAAATTGGCGATGTTTCATAAACTAAAAGAAAAGCTGCTCTGCCTAGCCTCGGTTAACAATCAACAACTGTGGGTAAAATGCTGGAATTTGTTGAGCAGATTTTGCTGCATTATTGCAAATAATGCATAAAAAAAGAGACTGTGAATTAGGTTTGATCATGGAGCTCAATCAGAATAATTAATTTCTTCTCCGACAAAATAAACAATCGCGGGTGGTGTGATTGGCATCAAGCACAGCTGATTCACTGATGTTTCCGACCATTTTCAAAGGATTCACAAAATATGAATTATGTTACAGAAACAAAGGCTGTGGGCTTGTGAGTCTCTGACTGGACTTGCAACTCAAGGGAGCTCTGTTGGAGTTATGATAAAGGTTTAGAAAGATTCAAATTCGTACTTTTTCTTCCAGAAAATGCAGAATGATGGGCATGTTTAAAGTTCCTGGCAGATCCTGCTGTGTTGAACTGTTTTAACTACATTGTTTATTCTGTTTCTCCCTGAATGTGAAGAAATGCTATATAGTGGAGACAATGGTGTGCTGTTTTTTATTTTTGTTTTTTGAAGTCTTGTCAAAACTAAATGTGCAGAAACTTGACAATTTAGATCCTGATGATCTGAAAGTAGCTGCATATTTTGTTTCTTCATTTTTAAGATTAACAAATTCACCAATGAGATTCCTTCAGTTTAAGGGTTAAGGGATGTCACCTTTGTCAATAGCTACAACAGCGTTTCTATAACTTGTCAGTGGGGGCTATATGACTGAAAATAATAGTACTAGTTAATGAAAATACAATACAGTTAGTCAAAGTATCGGCCTGGATTTTGCACTGTTGCAGCCATAGTGAGGGTTGTGAATGGTATTGATCCCCTGTGCAGTGCTCTGCATCCTCTTTATTGATCTATCCGAAGCCTAAGCGGAGGATGATTAACATGGAGGGAATGCCTGACAAAGCATTGGTTTACAATACTTTCTTTAGTGAAGTGAATGGACTCCAGCTATCTTACTGTACTTAATGGAGTTCCTCAAGGTTCTGTACTGGTCTTCTTTTATTTCCCGCCTACATGAATATTGTTGGTGTGAACCTACATGGAAATGTTCATTGTGAGGGAGATGATACTGTTTTATATACGTCTCAATCTCATTAAGGTTCTAAAATACAGCCTGCACTTGCTTTTTCCATCTGGAGAGAGATGTTTTGCAAAGGAAAATGCATATCAATGTGCCTCTCTATCATTTACTGTTATGCAACTAGGCACATTGAGACAGACAGTGCTAATCGTCGAATCAGGTGCCATTAAAGCAATGCAGAAGGAGAGAGCCCAATGAAGGAGCATAAGCTTCAGTCAACTTTTCATATACATTGATTGCCATTGCGCTTTTGTACCATTTAGCTTTTTTTTATTTCTGGTGTTTGCCCTCTGGTTTTTTAAGGTGAATATTTGAAATGTAAAGTAGGTAGCAGGTGGATGGAAATGCACTTATAGTGAGCCTTGTTACAAATCAGAGGAAATATAGTGAAGTTGACCTTTCATTAATTACTTTGAGGCCTCACAAATTTGTATCATACAGAGTTATTTCCAGCCACTGTCTCATATTTCATGTTGTTCTGTTCAGAGGGAACAGAAAGCTTTAATGCTTTCTCCTCTAGCCATTTGGAAAAGCAATTGCAAGAAACTAAACTTAAAGAAGTTTGGGACTCAGCTTAATCAAAAATGATTGTGAAGCCCACAGTAAATGACTCTACTGGTAATTGTGCCTGCTATTTCCAATTATACAGATATAGATTTTGCCTTATATGTGGGTTTTTGTTGGTATACGTACTTGCTCTTTGGCTCTTTGGCTCATTCATTCTCCTCTCTGTTACGTGACCTCAGAGGGACTTACCTGCTAAAATAATATAAATGAAAATGCTTCTGATTGAATCTTTATTTCCGCTCTACATCATTGCACCTTATTGCTGTTACGTCACGTCCAGAGGAAAAGTTCATTGTCATGCCTTTACCACTGACTGCCTGTGTTATTTGATTAAGGCTACGCAGAGTAGAAGCCTTGACAGACATCACTGCTTAGTCTGTGTAGAATATTCCCTCAATGAATAAACACGTCTGGACCTTGTAGCTGAGTGAGAGCCCATTAAGCACCAACAGTGGAAGACAGTGTCATACTTCAAACTCTACACACTTATTAAGACTTTTAAGATGGGTGTCTGGCAGACATTGAAATATATTATTTTGGATTTCAGGGAATTCACACAGTCTCAGTCCATCCTCCCCGGCTACTCGTGCGCCGCAAATGAGAAAACGTGTCACCTCTCTGCAGATAACATGATTTACAAAAACCGATAATAATCACGAAGTGAATCAAAGTGCAGCAGGAGGCCTGGTGTTCTGGCATTCAAAATAAACATGCAGATGGGGCAACAGTGTTGGCAGTATTAATTGCTAGTTTATCAGAATTTTGGTTTGATCCCTTTTGATATTATATTCTCTAAAACAGGCCAGCAGAGTATTTCCTGCTGTCCTTATTATCCAAAATAAAGGAGAAAGGAAAAGCTTTTCTTTCATGCATCGTGTTGCTCATTTGAGATTATCTTCATATGTTGGCTGTTTGTGACAAATTACCAAACCCCAAACTGTTGAGCAGCGGTTAGGCTATTCTAGAGAGATCCATTAATATGAACAACCGACACATCCTCCATGAGTCTCAATGCTCTCTGTGCTTATCTGGCCTAATTAAAACCATTCTCATACCATACACATTTTTTTTCTCAAATACCCTCATGGCAAAATGATTCACACTGAAATAATAATACAGCTTCCTGAGCGGAGAAAGGAGGAAAAATGTGTAATGGAGTTTGCTAAGCATACACAGCTGAAACAGAATTTTGTAAGTGGATTAAATTGTGAGGAAAAACTTTTTTTTTTTTTCACATTTACACTTTTCTCTTACACGTCACGGTGAAAGCAGCACTTTCTGTCGCATTTTTCTGAGTCGTCCTGCACTTTAGCATCCATCCCTAATGAGATTCCTACTGTGAAAACCCATCTCTTCTCACAAGTCGTATTTCCACTTGGTGTGCTCAAACTTAAGTAGTACAATTGATAGTTGCATCATATCCTGTCCATTGGTACGTTAAATGTCATGTCTTTTATGTAGTCTAAAATTCAAGCAGGATGCTGTGACTTACCCACGAAGGACCCCATTAAACCACATGTGTTTTCCTAAACGGGTGAAAACTATTACTTTCCGTCAGATGCGACACTTTCATTTCAGCTACTTCCAGGTGCTTGCTAGATGACTCGAGTACTTGAAACGAAAATGTCAGTTGATGAAATCCAATGAAAGACGTCTCAGTGAAATGAGTTCTGGTCCACCACTGAGAGTATCACCTGTGAGACTCTGGAGCCCTGGTGGTAATGGTTTTAAATGTGGACATCAGTGATGCTGATGAAATATCAAAGAAAATCATTCTCTGCCTCCCACAGTTTCACGAATGCCTATTTTTCTCTCTCCATAGGACACTGAGATTATCAACACGGCCATTCTGACCGGACGCACGGTGGCCATTCCTGTCAAAATGGTCTCCATAGAGATGAATGGAGCAGTCACGGATGTCTCGGCCTTTGTGCAGTGCAAGTCCTCCAATGAAGACATTGTTAAGGTACAGTAAACCTGATTTCCTCAATCTCTGTATCTGGGAGAAGACGTCAATTTCGAAGATGTAATCACTTTACTCTTCCACTAATACTTAGGAGTGGCCCAGCACCGCTGTCACAACATCAGGAAGGCATAAAAACTTCATTTTTGCCTGCTCCATATGTACTCCTGATTTGATTCTTGCTCTCTGCCTCAGATAAAATCAATGGACATTCATAAAAACTCCACAGATAAACCAATGTGGTTTCAAGGGGAGCAGTAAAAAGCTCCGACATATGCTTTTTGAGGTGCCCCACTCGCTCCTTGTTCACAGAGTTCTGCTCACCTGATGTGTTGCAGCGCAAAAAAAAAGAAAAAAAAAAAGTCAACCACCTCTTGTTGCTGTTCACTTGGCTGCGACGGCTGCAGGCAGACATAACGGCGGCATCCCAGGATGCAGGGAACAATCACGACTCTCGCTCACGGGGAATCCAAGCTGAGAGTGTGATATCAAGTCTCGTTTGTTGATTAAATAAATTAAAGTGGGATCACAACAACTTGCAGAGCACATTAGAGGCTGTGATTACGCTGTTATTATTTTCTCCAGTCAATTATGATCGTAATAGATTGCACTATAGGCAGATTGCATAATTGTATAGGCAGTACAGTAAAGTGTGGCAGTGCTGTTTTGCACCATTGATTAAGATTAAAAGTGGTAGTGTAAGGGGAGATGTGACCTTAGATGAAGTAAACAGTCTATATTGTGTGTCATTATATTCAAATATACAAGCCAGATTGTGCAGACGCCCTCATTCCTCCTTCCCTCCTTTTCTTCTCATGCAACCTGAAATAATACCAATAAATGAACTTTACTTTAAAAGCAAAATGGGTTACAAGAGGACATTAGAACAATAGAGAAAGTGTAATGAAATGTTCCGAACATTTGGGAAAAAATCTGTGTGAATCTGACAAGTTAGCACTGAACAAAGTACCCATAAAAGCACCTTAATATCCAGACAGGTGCACCCACTTAACACCAGTGAGTGCATAACAAGCTGCAGTCCTACGCTGAGAGCAACACGGAAATGTTATTAAACTAAAAATGCACTTCATCTCATGTGCACAAGGATAGTTTTTTTTACAAAGTTGGACTAAGTTTTAGTTGCACTCGTCCAAGCCATTTATTATTGTCCTTTGTTTGCTTTCATGAGTTGGAGAGCTGCGCTAGATTCCTCATAGGTGTGTCACATGCCTCCAAGCAAGTTTTAATTTGTTTCCTCGACATTCACCGGGTGTTGGACACAAGCGTTTGACGCACAAAGGGTGAAAATGGCAGCGTGATGAAAGAGGATGAAGATTGTGTATTGTCTCTGCTGCCTTACACCCACTTTGGGATTACTGGGAGGTTGATACAAACTGTCCACGCATGTATTTTGTGAACAAAGTGGCCAGTTGTCCCCTCTCACCGTGTCTATGTGAACACATACAGATTTTAACGAGAGAATTGAGCCAATTCTTACCGTATTTATCTGAAATCAGTTTATACTTTGTCTTATTTGTCTAACTGCATCTTCTGCATATAATTGTTGCTACTTTATCATTCATTAGATGCAATTTTAGCATTCAAGCAGAGAAGCAAAAAATTTATATGTAATGTCCGTATGTACAGAAATGTATCAAGTAGCAGCAAAAGTTAGATGTGGCTACAATGAATACTACAGCAGGCAGTGCAGGAAGAAAGCAAAAAGTATATTATCAAAAATATAGTGCAGAAGAAAGTGAGGTAATGCTAATAGTAAGACATTATGTACAGTGCACTCGGGGCTCAGACGTGACTCGCAGCGCGATCAGCTTTGACTCGTCCGGCTTGTGAATTGTCTCTCAATAGGAGAGATCTTTATATTTGAGCACATCCGCTTCTGATATTTGAAGAACACCAAATCCACTGTGTGTGTGTGAGTCAGGAAGCACCTCCGTTCATTGAATAATAAAACTATTGTATCAAGTCGGCCCTAATGAAATCCTTTTGGGTGGTTTTAGCAGCACCTCAAGGTCAGGTGAGGCAGGTTTGATTGTAGATTTTACAAACTGAGGCCCTGGAAGCCATAAAGCCGAATCAGATACTGACTTCAACCATATCGGTTATGACTGGCCAGTATCTGTTCTTATTAAAAGACCAGTATCTGTCCAATATATTCTCACTCTGATATGCCGGCTGACCCGAATGTTTGCTGCGATGCAGTTCTGATGCCTCGAGGGAGAACAAATTAAACTGTGAATTTAACTCATAGCAGCGTTCCGATCAATGCGTTTCCTGCATGGACGTGTTTCTTTGGGATGGGCGGGGTCCCCCATTGTGGCGCACTGCATTGTGCCGTCAATAGAAAAGAACAGGTGTTGCGTCGGGATGGCTGGCCTCAGCACGTCGTTTATCATTTTTCATTATCCATTAAAGACAAGGCGCTGGGCCATGTGATATTGAGTGGGCTTGCTTCACTGCCCCTGCCATTGAACATTCGAGGCTAATTTAAAATGAGCCCTTCAGGCCCAGGAAATACACGAGTCATGACAGTTCAATAAAATGTCCCCCAGAATACAGAAATAAAAGATTCACTGTGAGCCCGACAAAGGTGGAACACTCCATTACGTCCAACTTACTGTTGGGTTGGGTTTTTTTTTTTTTCCCCCTACAACACACATTACTGTCATGCCAAAAGTCACGCCAATCTATTCTTTGCCTCCTCCTGTTTTAGTTTCGGCATGCCGCTGTTGTTGTTTTTTTTGTCTCATTCGGAGGAGACTGGTGGAAAATGCATACGCCACAAAGCTTCCCAGTGCCTTGTCACATCTCCTGCTGCCCCCGTGACTCGAGACTGCGACTCAAACAGCATTTAAACTAAAATTATTTTCAAGACTTCTTCCCTGAATAAAGCTTTATTTTCAGCCCGGCGTTCTCCTCATTTAGATGTTTGCCAGCCCACAGGCATCTCTAAGAGTAAAAATAGGTGAGAGGCTGTCATTTTTCTTTACTGGAACTTTTATTTTTTTTCTCTTCGGTCCTTTCTTCTTCGGAAATAACTAAGCTGCAGTGTGCATCAAGAGCCTATAGCAGATAAGCCCATCCTGTGTGTGCGCACAGTTGTAGCAGTGCGTATGTGTGTGTGTGTGCATGTGCAGGAGAAATTATTAAGGCACTCATAGTTGTACAAGGCGTGAAAGGAGAGGGAAAAAAATAGGCAGTGAGAGTGTGTCAGGGAGTTGGGGAGGGGACTTGCCGGCCATCCCCCCACTGATCATCCTCTCCCTTGGCACTGTGACTCACATAACCCATCTGAGGACAGAGATAAGGGCCTTGTGTCTGCACATCACATCTCATGCCTGCGGTCATCCTGCACACATACTGTACCTGACTGTGGGCCCCTTCGTCACTTCCACGCTCGCATATTACTGCGACACACCGTACCGTTGGCTCCGCTCCAAATTTAGCATCCAAAAGACAAGAAACGAGCCGATAAAACGCCCTCGCTCTCGATTCGCCGTGTGCTTAAAGGAACGGTTCACTCGGAAATGAAAATTCAGTCATTATCTACTGTACTCACTGCCGTGCTGATTGAATGTCGGACGAAGTTTCTTTGCCTGTGAAACGTTTCTGGAGCTTCACAGCAAAGCAGCGTTGCAGCAACTCAACAACTTGAGGAGCTGGGGACTGAAACGCAAAAAAACAACCAAAAACTAAAAGCATAAGTGGCTCTGTACAGCTCGTCCAGCATAATACAAGTCTCCCAAAGCCCCAACATCCCAAATTGACTTGAAAAGACCTTATTTGCAGCCTTTTTTGAAATTGAAATCTTCACTGTAACCACTAAGCTAAAAGCGTTAACGCACACCCCGTCTGA
>JBCAUF010000028.1:1759295-1778798 GCA_038406115.1 Haemulon aurolineatum | reverse complement strand
TTTAAGTTTAAAGTTACTTTAAAATTTGTCTTGCTCTCCGAGCCGAGGACTGTGACAGTGAAGCGGCTCCGACGCGAGAGCATCAGAGAGGACCAGCTGCTGCTCACACAGCTGTGGACCTTGAAAAAATGGCCGACAAGTGACGGAAGTGACGCCCGGCGGAAACCTCTGAATGAATGAGCGAATGGATGAATGCGGCGGCTGCATCGCTGCAGAGCTTCACAGCCTCAGACAGATGGTCGTCGTGTCATCAGATATCTGCTTAAAGATGTCGCCCTAAATCCCCGCTCACACACTCACACACACACACAGAGGCAGCCAGAGGTGTTTGTGTATTATGCATGGACTTATGGAGCCATAAACTACTCAAGATTAGAAGGTGTGTGTGTGTGTGTGTGTGTGTTTTAATCTGGCCTGGCGGGGTGAGAGAGAGTTATGCATGTGTCAGCAGCAGCAGCAGCAGCAGCCGGGCTCTGAATCAAACCACGGAGCGTCTGATTGGTCGGTTTGTGACAGAGAGCAACATCCAGCTGCACAACTCAACATCTGCTCCTCAGTTCACACACACACACACACACACACTGAGGCTCACCAACACCTCTCACAAGGCGACATATAATGTAAAGATAAGACAAAGAGAGAGGCCACATCCAGGAAATAAAAGATTATCGGCACAAAATGGCCGCAGCGGTTCACCTGCACCAGATCTGACATCAGCAGCTCAGCGTGTCAGAAGCGTGTCAGAAGCGTGTCAGAAGCGTGTCGGGAGCTTTTCGTGATGTCACAGCTGCATAATTATCCTCCGTCCTGCAGGTGCATCGGTGCAGTGAACGCATCACGACACCTTCAGTAACTGTTACAACTGACGGAGCTGTGACTCACCTGCAGATCAGATGATTCCACCTGTTTTACAATCTGGATGAGAGGTGTGTGTGAGTGTGTGTGTGTGTGTGTGTGTGTGTGTGGGACGTGTGGGTGATGTTACCTTGTAGCCCATGGTGCGTTGAGTGTGTGTGCGTGTGTGTGTGTCTGTTGCCGCCGCACGCTGTGTTGCTGTTGTTGTTGCTTAGAAACGGAGTTCTGCCTTCAGGTTTCCCCTCATCGCCTCTGTGGATGGAGACATAAATACACAGTCAGCGAACTGTTATCACACACACACACACACACACTGTATCTGGAACAGCTTCAATTCAAAAGCAAACACACACGACTGATTGTGATGAATAATATTTACAAATTTACTACAAATCTGAGGTTCGCGACGCCAAATCTTCACTGCAATCATCTTAAATTATCGGCGGGTTGTTTTCAGCTAAATCTCATCTTCTGATTGGCTGAACAGGACAACCTCTAATTTTCTGCATGTAGTCCACACATCATCATCATCATCATCATCAACATCATCATCATCACAGGTCTTAATGAATATGACGCTCAGAGATCGAGCTCGTTTCCCAAAATGTGGAACACCTGGATGATGAAGTTCTCCTTGATCCCACGGTCAGTGAATGCCTCCTGACTTATTTGCTGCAGTTTTCCATTGATTTGCTTTTGTGTTTGTTTTTATTTCATCGTATGGGACAGAGAGAGAGAGAGAGAGAGAGAGAGACAAAGAAAGAGAGAGAGAGGAATAAATCTGAAGAGAGGGAAGGAAAGAAGGAATGAAGGAGGAGAGGAACTGTTTAAAAATATCAAATTAAATATTTTCTGTTCCTGTTTTTTGCAGAATAAACATGAACACATTTAATAATCAGCTGTTACATGAATGTAATTGATGATGTCAGATATGATCGTTATATTTACACGCAGGCATCATGAGAGCACGCGACTCGCAGTGATCACGCCAGGATACTCGGATCGATACATGCATTGATTGACAGACTGATCAGTGTGTGTGTGTGTGTATCAGTGTGTGTCTCAGTGAACTGATCTGAGAGCAGCTCGTTGTGTCCATTGACCTGCATAAAGTGATGCTCCTCCGCCTCAGACGCGTCGATCCTCCGGTTCACCGCCGTCTCTCCTCCGGTGCCGAGCAGGTTGTTGTTCCCGCCGCCGCCATGTTTCCTCCCGGTGAGTCCCGGTGAGTCCCGGTGAGTCCGCTCCGAGGCCTCTGTTCTGTCGGTGTCCGGTGGCATTTGTAGCGGAGCGAACCGGAGCGGAGAGTCTTCATCTGAGACCGCACGGAGCGGAGCGTCAAGTCACCGACAGGGACAACACCGAGCTACCGTCGAGCTTTTCAAAATAAGAGCTGACGTAAACTAGGCTTTCTCCCCCGAGGATCAATGACATCTGATACTAATCTATAATAGATAAAGATGACTGCTGATTATATTATTCATTATTAATCTGAATGTGAAAGATGTTTAATAATTAAACATAATAAATAAGTGTAGTGTTGTGATGGAGTAGAAGAAAAGCTACAGAATTAATCAAAATATTAGTAAAATTTAAGTTTAAGTTCAAGTTATTTCGGACATGTTAAAAAACATAAATAAATAAAAATAATTAAAACAAAAACCAAAAAACCAAACATAATACAATAATAGACAGACATAATAGATAAAAACTTGCAAAGACAACACATGAATTCACAAAAATTGAAAATGAGAGTAATTAGATTTTTTTGTTTGATTGTTTTTTTCATATCTGAAAAGGAGTGGGAAGAAAAACTTAAAACGTATTTATTCCCACCCCTTATTCATTCAAACTATCTATAGCCTATTATAATCTACAGGCTACAATAAATTTAAACTTATGATCAAAGTAAAATTAGTAAAATTTTAATTGTGATGCAAAAATGATGATGCCTAATGAACAATAATCGTTAATCATGTTGATATTAAAATATTTATTGAAATAATCATAATATATACATGGTGTGCAGCCTTATGTAGGAATGTAAAGTGGCAGAAAATAGAGGAACTAGAGTAAAGTACAACCTGAAAATGTATTTAGATAGTTTGCACTGCTGATTATGACACAATCTCTAAAAATGTTGTGATTTTTGTCTGTTTTTCTTTGACTAACTTGAAATTTATGCAGTATTAATTATCAATAAACGCATCTGTTCTCTAGTTTCATTACAGTATTTTTAAAAGCATTTTCAAAACGTCCTCGTGCAGAGTTTTGGTTTCAGAGGTGATGTGTTACTTTTTCTATACGTTTTATTTTGAAGGGGAGGGATAAGCAGGATAATCACCTGATATCCGAATCTGGCCTCCTTAAATCTGTTAACTTGACTGATTCTCTCTGCAGCAGCCAAGACACGCAGTCTCTCTGCAGAGAAGACGGAGACACACAGACCAGAGGACATCTGTCCTCTGTCCTCTGGTCGGCCCGCGAGCCAGCAGGGACTGGCTGAAGGGGGTGCTGAAAACGAGGGGGCTGTTTTTCCCCCTTTTTCACAAAATAAATGTCTTTGATTGAATAATACAACAACCTCAGAGAGGCCAAATACGATCACAGGTCTGCTGTCCCTGTGGTGAAACAGGTCTTTAGACAAAGGTGTTTTTATTTTAATAACAACCTGAATTTATAGCAGACATATAGGCTAATAGCTCGTAAATAACATTTTAGAAGGCTTTTATTTTGAAATTCTACAGCAGAATGCCCTCACACTTCACTGCAGTCAAGTCAGCCCCCCCGCCTCGATTAACTCAGTCAGCCCCTATGTCATTCTTCCATACGTGTGTATGCAGGAGAGATTACGTGAGATTGTGTAAGAGATGATTTCAAAATAAAAGTGAACTTCCAGTGAATGCGATCTCCAATCAGATGAGTTAATGAACGAGTTAAAATCTAAACAAATGAATGAAGCAAAGTAAATTAATTTGAAATGATCATCATCACAATAAAAACTACACTATGGTGGAAAAAATAAATCACTGTCGATACCAGCTTGTGTTTCTGTCAGTGAAAAACCGGCTGACAGTGAGCCCTCAGCCTCAGCCTCATTTCAGATTTCTATTTGTATTCATTTATTGAATTAATTTTGAATGATCAAAGATTATAGTCATGTTGACACTGTCATAGAGGTATTAATCTAACTACATGTTTATTATTGAAGTTGTGTTTAAATGGAGCGCTAACTGAAGAGGAGTTCCTAATATTTTGGCCGTCTCATGTGTGTAACGTATATGGTGTCCAAAATATTAGAAACACCTCTGAAGACCTCCCTGACAGTGGCAGAGGTGTTACATCGGATCACATCAGTTTTAGAAGGGATATCTAAACTAAAAGATGGTCTTTGTTTTACGCTTTTACCTTTCAGTCACACCATAGAAAAAAAAAAGACTAGTTCCCTGACCGGGAATCGAACCCGGGCCGCGGCGGTGAGAGCGCCGAATCCTAACCACTAGACCACCAGGGACTGCCGCTTCATTGTTGTTCCCCGTTAATTTATGACGTCACTCTACGGTCAAACTAATCATTTAAGTTACCGTTAACCTCTGAACAGTTGACCTTATCGTCTACGTACACATGTAACGTATCGGCGCCCCTCCTATATCCCCGCCCCTCGCTCCAGTGGCGGTAACTTGGTTATGGTCCCGTATTGTATAACACACAGGTGCGGAATAGTTACCTGGATGCCATCTTGTGTCACAGCCTGCAGTCAGAACTGTCAGCAGGTCAGTATGAAGGACAAAAAATGACAAAACAATAAAAAAAATACATACATAAATATATAAATAGATATATAAATATTTCAATGCATAAATACATTTTAAAAGTCAATCAATTTCCATCGTGAAAGGGCTATTTATGTATTTTTACACTTATTACAATTATTCGCGTATTTATTTAGTTATTTGTCTATTTACTTATATTTAGTTATTTATTCCTACATTTATTTATATATTTATTTATATATTTATTTATTGTTTTGTCATTTTTAGTCCTTCATAGGGTCAGGCGTGTTCACCACTTTCTGAACACTGAATAAAATACCACCACAGGTAAATTAACGGTTAAATTTTTTCTTCTCTAATCTGGTATGTTCATGTTATCATGTTCATTAACATCAACTATGTCTCATCCTGCAGGCCACGGCTGCTGCTGCTCTTCTGTTTATTACATGGTGCTCATGATGTCCATTAACACCATTATTATACTGAATGAAATCGAACGTTGAATCTTTAACAGACCTCGGATCAGCTGTTTACTCACAGGACCTCGTGGCGCAACGGTAGCGCGTCTGACTCCAGATCAGAAGGTTGCGTGTTCAAATCACGTCGGGGTCAAACGTTTTGTGTTTTCCCAACCACAATCCACGAGATGACTAACGTTACTGATATTCGCAAAGACACTACGTAACTAAATAAAATAAATAATTACAGAAATAAAAGCGCCTTGAATTATCTGGAAAATCCAAATCCACTGTTAGAAAACTCAAAGATCGCAGAAGGGTCCTTAAGCATAGTGTCTAGGGGCAGGCAGGGAAATGTAGTTTTTTTTAACTACATTTCTATCCAAAAGTAACACACAGACAGAATACATGTGGAAGACTATTTTTGGTCATAGGTGTCATGCACCTTTTGCAATAAATCATCCAGCACCAAGAGTCTCATCTCATGAGGATCTGTGGTCTAATTTGTATCAGTCTATGGGCCTCGAGTCCCACTGACTTTAACTACAGTAGCCATTAAAAACAGAAATCTCAAAATAACACAAATGAACTAACCAGTTGAAGCTGCAGTAGACCAGCGAGTCCTGTGTTCTGCAGACAAAATGACTGTTTCTATTAATGGAGTCTGATGGAGGCAGAGAACGAAGCAACAAAGCAGTGAAAATTAAGTAGTGTGATTAGTTTACTTAACTACAAGTGTCTTTATTTGCAGCCAATCAGAGGGAGAAGTGGGACGTCCGGGACGAGCTCAGCCTCATTTCTAACTGTGCTGCAGGCTGTTGACTTTGAGGCTTTTTAAAGACAGACCTACATCTCTCTAACCTACTTCTGTCCTGTTTCACTTCCTTCAAATGGGGTCGCGTTCGTGAGAAGAGAGAACGGTTCATCCTCGCCTGGTTTTCACAGACTCGTACGTGAACGCTCTCTGGAAGTTCTTGTTTTACGGTTTGTAACCACGAGTTAAATCTGAAGACAGCAAATATCCCAAAAAAAGACCTGCAAACCTTTGCTGTCACATGAAGCTGTGTGGTCACTGCTGCTGCAGCCTGATGCATTCTGGGAACAAAAAGGCTTGTTGTGAAGAACATCTGAATGAGTTAAGGTTCCAATAAATGTGTTTAACACAGAGATCTTTATTAGATTCCCAAAGTGAGACCGCAGAAATAAAAGCTCAACATTTTCTTTTATTATATAAGAAAATAAATAAAAACAAAGCTCTGCAGGTCGCATTGGAGATAGATCTAAACGCCTCCACTCATAAGTTACAAACAGAATTGTTTTTTTTTTTTTCCCCAAAAAGCTTTCTAACACAGCGGTCAAATAAATGCAGCTTTTACTAGAGATGGGTGGATGAAGCCTTGTGAGGATTCGAATATTCAAAGACAGACGCTAAAGTGACATCTAGTGGTCAACTTCAATTATAGCAACCATGAATATTGATTGTGGGTTTTTTTGTCCACACAAGGGAATATCAAGCAAACCGATGTTGGTTTATTCGTTTTAAGAATGGTGTTAATCTGTTTTTGAAAATGAAGTCTTCATTTGTAATTACTTGGAGCTCTGATACAAGCTGCTACACTGTGATTCGAACCACCCTCCTTCAGCAGAGTGAAACAGGCTTCAGAGCGTCAGTGTCAAACGTCCCATCTCGAGCTTTTACTCTGAAACATAGCTTTAACGAAGCATCTTCATCCTGCTGAACACGAGCACCTAAAAGCGAGGTAGAGCTGAACATCAAACCAGAGAAACACAAACACACACCGTTTGTGGGGTTAAATGTTACTTTTGAAATTCAAATAAAAAGTTAATAATAAAAAAAAAAAAACCCAAACAAACACTAAAAAACCACACACTGTTAACTTCGTGAGTCGTCAGGCGAGTTAACTGGAGCTTCATATTCACCGCACGGACATGAGGGTGTTATCAATTATCAGCGTTACCCAACTCAAAAACATGTGTTTTAAATATATAGAGAACTTTAAATGTGAAATAATCTGAAAAAAAAAATGTAATTATCAGTGTAACGGTGCAACCACCAGGGGGCAGCAGAGTCACCTACAAATATTACCCCACATGCTTTACGTCCTACAGAGAGGAACATTACTGAACATTTTTAAAAATGAAACTATATATTTGTAAGCCATTTTTTACATTTAAATTGACTCATTGCTGATTTTGGTCTTTATGTGGGATTTTTTTGAGAACTTATTTTGAGTGAAAATTAAACCTCCGGACACCTTTTCTGCAAATTTCACACCACAGAACACATTATTATGTAAAACCTTTTCCCAGTAACTGAAATTTCAAAAACTGTTGGCTCACACTTGTGCTCAAACTGTTAAAAACACGTTAAAGAAGAAAAAGAAGCTTTGAAAGGCGATTTCAGTGTGACTTTTAAGACGTACGGTGGGTCCTCCGGTTAGCTGCTGGAGCCCGAGCGAGACTTGTGGATGCTGACTTTCTTGCGGGTGTTGTCGCTGCAGCGCTCCAGGATGAGCTCCGGGCTGGGCCGGGGGGGCACGACGGGGGCCTCCTTCCTCGGCTCGCTCTCTGAACTGGATCCAGACTGCTCGGGGATGTTGTCTGAGGGTGTTCAGACAGGTTCAGGGTTCATTAAGTGCAAATGTTTGTTTTATACACTCAATGTTTGAAACTTCAGGCAATGATTTACAGCTTGTTTTACAGTTAAACAACATTTCTGATGTGAATCAGGTGAAAACGGAGGCGTTTAATGACGCTTTTAGCTCTCGGTGTGACGGTGCTTTCGTTACCCTGGTTCTTCCTCTCCCTCAGCGGTGACTTCGCCGCGGTCTTGGCGTGCACGGCGAGGCGCTCGCCCTTCTGCTGGAGGTAGCGGCGGCTGTTCCTGCGGTAGGCGTCCTGGCTGAGCCGCTGCCGAGACTTGTTGTGGATGCTTTTGGCGTTCCTGATGGTGGACCTGAGACCAAGAGGGGACACGCAGAGGTGAGTGCATGAGAACATGATGCACAGATTAGCATTATAGCATCGGCCTGTGGATGATTCAAATGAATACAACTTTATTGATACCTGCACACTTTAAGGCTATGAGCTCGTGGAATTGGTAATATATGCAAGAATTAATATAAATGTATAAAAACATCTAAAGTCCTCAAAGCTGATTGATCTTAAAGGTTCAGGACATTTTCTCAAAGTATCAGCTGATATGAACAAACTCTTAATTCAGATATAATTCAGATATTTAACATAATTTAACATAGCATAAAAGGGTCAAAGTAGCAAATGAAGGTTAAATAAATTGTCTGTTTGACACAGATAACAATAAATACCATTTTATAGTTTTCAAAGAGAAGTGAAACGGATGAAATCATGAAATCTCACTCTGGTGCAACACAAACGAACACACTTCTCTTTTTGTGTGAAGTGACTCAATACGGCCGAGTGATGACAGACGAGCGACGTGCACACCTGCACATCTGTCTCTTTCATCTCATCCTACAGTTTTGTTTGTGTGTGTGTGTGTGTGTGATCTCACAGCTGTGAGCTTCAGTTCATGTGCTGTCGTGTGAATCACGTTCTGTTCTCTCTCTGCGTACCTGCGAGGCGGAGGCTTCTTCCCCTGCACAGACGTCCGCTGAGCTTCATACTGCTCTCTCTTTCCCGCCTTGTGCAGGAACATGGAGGGGAAGTGACCGGTCTCATCACCTTTCCTGTGGGGAAAAAAACAAAACAAAAAAAAGAGTCTAGATTAGATTCAACAGGAGGACAAGAAGATTTCAAGTCTATTCATATGTTAAAAACTCTACATGGTATCTATGAAATGTCTTCATGTCAGGATGTTTCATGTCAAACACCAACATGCTGCCATTGAGTTTGCCCAAATCATTCATTTGTCATATTTATTCTTCTTCTGCGTGTTATTTTTGGCAGGCTACTCGTCCCTCATGCTTGTCAGCGCATACACAAAAAATGAATTAAAACATGCACTAGGGCTGGCCGATATGGCCTAAAAAAAGAATCTCCGATTTACGATTTAAATCGTTTTTCCCTCTTTCCACTTAAAATCAATTTGCATGCGACAGATAAGTTGTTGAAAACAAGTTTTAATTTGATTTTGTATTGATTTTCCCTTCTGGGGTTAAAGAGAAATCATAAACAAGTCAAAAAAAAGAGATGGTAAGCCCTGTCTGCCATTGTAAACAGTGATAATGTAACTTTCAGTAAGCTTTATCTGGTTTCAAACCAACTCAATACACCCTCAAACTAACTTATAATTTTATGTTTTACTTAATTATCTAAGACTTTGATTTAGGTTGATAAAATAAAGTGCAAACAAAACATTTACCTGAACATGTTAAAGGTGAAAAGGTGCCTGTTGTGTACAAAAGTATTTGGTCACTATTTTGATTGATTTTGATCACTGGGTTTGTTTTGATTTTCATTTACAAAAATCGCCGTAAAGTAAAAACTCGAATTAACCGATTAAATCGATTTATCGCCCAGCCCAAACATGCAGACTGATCAGGACACGTGTGCTGTGTCTTTTGGGAGCAGTTCAAGTGACCATGGGGATGAATGATGCATCTCTTTGAGGTCATGTTCCTTCGTCACACATTAACATGATGAGTGAATATTACAATGGATCATGACATCTTGGACTTTATGCATTTTGATACTGTAATTCTCACATTTTTGACTCCACAAGAATAAAAAATACACCAACATGTTCAGCAGAGTCTCCTGTCTCTTATGATGTGAACATTTAGTCAGTCACACTTACAGTCTGTGAGATATAACCACGAGTTTTAAAGGTATTTTTGTGTTAAATCTAACTCTGTGTGTATCTGTGGGGGATTCCATCACTATAGCAACAACCAGTCACTCAGCAGTTGCTGGGCAGAAAAGGACAAAGCTGACTGTGATTGGCTAAGGCTTTGACCTCTTCTTTTTCAAAATAAAAGCCCTAGAAAGTACTTCAGAAATGCTTTAAAAATGTTCTAGTTAGTTAGATGGCTGTTTTGGTGTGTGTGTGTGTGTGTGTGCATGTGTGTGTGTGTGTCATACCTGACGACCCACCAGCCGTCCAGCAGCTTGTGAATGACCTCGATGGTTTCTCCGAGCTCCAGGGAGATCTCGTCCTCCTGCTCGGCCTTGTAGGCTTTGATGGTGACGTGCAGCTCTCCTGCATGGTCACACAGCACCATTAGTGGACACACACACACACACACACACACACACACACACACAGGACAAAACTGAAAACTCATTTAATCAAGAAACAATTTAAATGAACTCACCTTCGTAGTTTGGTTCGGCATCCTCGGCCTCCTCCGGTCCGTCCAGCGGCTCCAGGTAGGACGCGGGAACCCATCCTCGTTTTGTCTCACACTGACAGAACCACCAACCTGAACAGAACCACAGAACCTGGTCTTACTCAGGCCTTTACACGCAGCAGGTGCTGGTCTGACACGGTACGACAGGTCTCCAGGTTCTTGAAAAGTTCTCACCGTTCTGATTTTTCTCCACGATCTCCACCAGGTCTCCGGTCCGCAGGTTGATCTCATGTTTGGACGTCTTGGCGAAGTCTGCGATCACTCTGTAGGAGTCCAATATGATTGGCCCGGAGATCTCTGAGAGGTAAAACACTCGAGTCACAAACAGGTCGGGGACTCAAAGACCTTCAGGAGACATGCAGCCATTTTTCTTCTCAGTATTCATCTGAAGAAGAGATTTAAAATGACTCATAATCACCGGATGCTTTGCCTCTGGCCGTCTCCCTGGACACCTCGAGCGTCTCGTTTCTCTTCAGTCTGTGGAGGAAATCATAATTTCTCATTAGTTTTAATAACACAACTCATTTTAACGTTTGATTTCACTGTCCTCAGCCTCAGCAGACGTGTGTGCACTGACGTGTTCGCGGCCGGCGGGTTCTCGTCCTGCGGTCGGACCTTGAAGAAGCCCGTCAGGAGTTTGCAGCGGCTGATGTGAGGCGGCAGGCTGACGAGCGAGTGGCAGTATTCGGCCAGCGTGCTCTGCCTGGTTTCCGTCGACTTCTGGCTGTCGACCCACCGCGGAGCTGCGGACGGACGGACGCAAACAACCACAAGTTAACACGTAGACGGGCCTCCCAGAGACACCAATCTGAGGTTTGTGCATGAAGAACTGTCATAAATCCAGAGTGTGGCTGTGTCCCAATTCAGGGCTGCGTGCTTTAAAGTGTGTGTTCTACAAAGTACTGGCCTTCTGTGGCTGCATACACCTGTACTTCTCTGGCCAACGGTTTGATGAAATGAGACGGTCTAGTCGTTGCTAAGCGACCAATGCTCGTGAAAAGACGTCACTTCTTTTAACTACTACGCGCTGGGAATTAGCATTGCGATCCATTGCGATCATTAATAATCAATTAATTAATTATAATGTAATCAATACAGGGTTCCCACTCTTTCCCTGAAATTATTTCCAGGACTTTTCCAGGTCATTTTCAGCCACTACAGAGACAAGTTATCACGTCATACACTAATACGTTCCCCTGTTCCCCCTCATTCTTTGGAAGTGTTCTTTTCTACAGTTGTAACTTGTATTTACCCAGATTGTTTCTATATTTATCACTCAGACATTACAGATCGATTTTCCCTAATTAGCCTAGACTTTGAATATTGAATATATTGAAATCTTGAATATTTCATATTTAATAGCATCAATCTGATGAATAGGAAACACTGCACTGGGTTGCAGAACTGTTCTAAGTGGAAATGCAAATTTGATTGGTAGCGTCACCTGGCCAGAAGATAAGGTGATACAATTTTCCAGCGTGGGAACCCTACAGTAGTGTAAAAGCAGATTTTTGGTGTGACTGTGATTGACGGGTCAGCCGATATAGGGTAGGAACCTTTGGGCGCTCGTGTTTCCAACCGGAGCAACGGAAAACAGTTTTTGACCGCTATGATGCTGTGAAGCACGTTATGCCAGTGTGAAATGTTTGTGAGAGAAATGTGTGAATGAAATGGGACAGTACTAGTCGCCCAACTATGACGCAACTGGTCTACGAATCTAGCCTTAGAAGCACGCAGCCCCTGAATTGGGACACAGCCTGTGTGTGTGTGTGAGAAGGATACACAGTTTAGACTAATGAGACGCTAAATCACGTTAAATCAACATGACACGTTTGATAAATCATAAAGGAAAACAGCTCCGCTCGGTGCTCACACGGACCTCCTGCAGTCTGAGCAGATTAAAAGCATGTTTCCGCCCGGTTTCGAACCGGGGACCTTTCGCGTGTGAGGCGAACGTGATAACCACTACACTACGGAAACTCACATACATGTCACAGCTTGTCTTTCAGTATTAATAAGTGGGACAGTGATTAAAGCTCTGGATTAATTTCTATTTTCATGGATTACAGAAAATGTGCAGCACATTATTGATCTACTGATCAGTCTTTGTTTTGTATTGAACCGTTGTCTTCATTGATCAGCAGGAGTTTCTCTGCAGCTCGACCCGCCAAGCCTGCAGGAGGGGGAAGTCTACAGACGTGTCGGCTTGGAGGAAGGTTGGGGGTTGGGTTGGGTTTGGGGGAGGGGAGGTTTGCTGTTGCATCCTGATTGAGGTTTTAGTCTCAGCTTCTCTTTCTCTGGTTTACAAGAAGTTTTGTTTTGTAATCAAGGTTTCACAAGCAGAGTGTGTTCAGTTCTGTTTCCGTGAAGGGGAACAGAAAACGACGAGGTGAACACACACACACACACACTGACCTGAGGCTCAACGTCTCTCACCTGTCTGACACCTCCACAGCCTCAACACATCATTTCACTTCTTCTAATGAGCTCCTGATTCTCTCATTAAAAGGTCCCAACAGCATCATGGCGCCTTAAAGGAGCTCAACGTGCATTTTGAGCTCCTTTAAAGGCGAGATGTCACGTCTGTTTGCTGCCTGCACTCTTGAACGTTTTGATTGTGTGTTTTTTCAGTCTCGTCGTTTCACCAGATTTAAAAAAGCAGAAGTGAGTTCACCCACATGCGTTTGACGGCCAGGTGTTTCCTGGATGAGCATCACGGCATCACCCCTCCTCCAAAAAACGCCTCGTCTTGTTCACTTTTATCTGACTTATCTTTAACCACCGTCTGAACATAAAGGTGACAGTTTTTTTTGTTGTTGTTGTTGTTGTTACCTGGTAACGACGGGACGATCCTGTCCCTCTTCTCTATTTGACCGGACTCGATGGGAAACATCTCCTTCAGAGATTTCTGTCACGGAAACACAGAATTTCTCTGAGCAAAGCCTTAAAAAAGCTGAATTTCTTTTTGTTTACCTTCAGGTTGATCATTGAGCTTTTATTTCGGAGGGCGCAGGAACTCACGTGGAAGGTGTGGAACTCAGGATACGTCCTGTAGATGAGCTTCTCTGTGAGGTCGCTCCATTTCACCATCAGCATGTAGACCTGCACAGACATCAACAACAAAAACATGCGTTACGTTCAAAGACTCCTTCATGATCAGATCTTTTACGTGCTCAAGTGTCCAGAGCCTTACGTAGTGCTGACTCGGGAACAGACGTTTCTCGAAGCCCAACAGCTCCACATGCCTGACGTAGGTCTCCTCCATGCTGAGACACAAGTGAGAGGACACACACACTCAGCAGGCTTATATACTCTGTGTGTGTGTGTCTGTGTGTGTGTGCAGCATGTCATCAACACGCAACAAGAGTTGGTTCCTCTTTGAAAGTCACAGGGAAAAAGAAACAGAGAAACGCCGTTTCCCTGCTTTCACTTGTGTCATAATAATTGTAGAATGATAAAACTGATCAATAACTTGGACCTCTGAAGTGTTAGGTCAAAGGCCACCTCAGTGCTGGAGATACTCTGTTGGTGTTTGATTCAAATCCAAATTCAAATTGCTTTATTAGCATGACTGTTTACATACAGTGTTGCCAAAGCTAATTACAATAATAATAATAATATTTATTGCAAAGTAAATGATAAATACATAAGTAAGAGAATAAAAGAAATAGAAATAGTATAATAATAAGAGGAGGTACTCTGCCAATTCATATTCTCTGTTTAGGGTCACATAGCAATTCATTCTACTTTGGTTGGCAATTTGGTTAGGTTTGGTTTTGTTCTGAGCAGGGCTGTACTGAGCTTGGTGTGTGTTAGTTGTTGTTACTAATTCTGCCCTACATGATTCATTTGATGTTTGTTTTACAGACAAACTGAAGCATGTTTCCTGTTTCAGAGTGTCAAACTTTTGGAAATGGAGAAGTCATAATTTTCAGATTTATTATCAGCTTGTTTTAGCTCAGCTCTGCTCAAGGGGATGACTGAGATATCTCAACAACGATCAGATCTTCATTTCAGTAAATAGTCAGATGTAAAGAAATCCTGCAAGTGGAGAATTTCCCCCAGATGTTTCTCAACAGGCCATCAGTGTGTGTGCGTAGGTGTGTGTGTGTGTGTGGGAATCACCACGCTGATTTCCTTCTGCATGTTCACACTGACACACATCTTTTTTTTTTTTTCCAGAGGGGCTTTCAGCTCCAACTTGTGATTTCCCAAACGTCTGCAACAAAAGCAAAGAGGAACAAAAACAATCATAAACAAACCCACATGGTGAACTTCCTCCATCAGCGTCAGAAAATACAGTCGGATTTGATTTGTTACATGAATGGGATGTTAGCCGATACACAAACAGACTGACTCATTAGCTGTATTTGGAGAAAGCAGATGACTCCCTGCTGTGAGTCACATTACTGTCACTGAGGATCAGCTGATGATTAACACTCATTACTATATGAGCATGTTGTGAGTCTGTGTATGTGTGTGTGTGTGTGTTAAAGGTTAAGTATGCAGGATCTAAGAGGATTAATGTCTGTGACAAAGAGAAAAACATGTTTCCGCCCGGTTTCGAACCGGGGACCTTTCGCGTGTTAGGCGAACGTGATAACCACTACACTACGGAAACCACATGTCCATGATGCCTTCAGGGTCCAATAAGAAATTCTCAGTTCATATGATGGATCACACTTGCAAACATAGAAGCAGTGTGGTGACGACACAGTTTGTGGTTTGTGATGCAGTCACATATTGAACCTTCCATTAACATGCATCACACTACTGTGTATCAGCTTTTTCAAGCAAACAGCCATCATTATGACTGTATAATTTCTGCCTAGTCTTGATGGACTATTGTGGAAAAAACACAAATTAGGAAAAGTGTATGAAAATTATTATGAAAAATATGTATCTATTACCATTTCATATATAGAATAAACTTGGTCCCAATCTGTGTGTGTGTGTGTGTGTGTGTGATGGGTGGTTTGCATGCATTTTTATTCTTGTGTTATTTTTATTGTGCCCTGTCTAGGGACTGTAGATGCAAATTAGCCTTTGGCTAATTCTGGTGCAATGCATTAAATGGTGACATTTATGTTTATAATTGTACATGGTCCCTGATAGATAAATAAATAAAATGAAAAAAAAAAAAAATCTGCATCGCAATCTACCACCAGGTGCTGCTAGATCCTACACACTAATCCTTTAAATTGTTGTACGTTTCCTGCAAATATAATTCAATATCATTAGGTTTAAACCCACATTTTTTAATCAATAATTATTTGTGATTTGTGCATTTAAATAAAGCAAGATGACTTAACCACGTTGCAACTTTGATAATTAAAAAAAGTCTATTACAGCCAACATGGATGTGTGCATGGATGTTTATCAAATCATCACAATAACAAATGAACAATAATCTTATTACACATTATTATACACATTGGAACAGGTAACAGGAGAGTTAGCTGAGCCACGTGTTGTTATCTAGGTCAGGTCACATTCACACACTTTTCAAAATCAGGCATGAAAACGGCTAATGAGTGGAAAATATGAGAAGGATACGACCCCTCTAGGGGGGTCCGGGGGCATCAATCTGGTGCATTTTGAGAGAAAAATCAAGCAGACTTACAAGACAGCATGAATGTATTATAAAGTATCTACATGGTCACATTATGCTGACGTTATACAAGAAATGAGACTGACAATTAGCCTCATGCAATGCGCAACAGCACAACTTAGGCTAACGTTAACGTTAGCTCGCGAACTAGCCAGCTAACGTTAGCTCGCTAACAAACTAGCTAACGTTAACGATATTACCTTTAGCTAATGTTAAGCCCGTGTCAACAGAACTCCTGGGTTACTTAGATATACCAGAAAATATTGAAATTATTGAAGCCATCACTCACCAAATTCAGTCAGGCAACTAACGTTAGCTAACGTTAAATTACACTTTCCAAATCGACGAGGCGTCTTCTTTTCAACTTCTGCATGCTTTGGTCTGCGTGAGCGAAGCCGCTTGTATACTTCACAAACCATGAAGGCAGCAGTATTCCCCTACCTTCCCAGAAAAAAAACACAGGTGAAGCGAGGCCCTTCGCGCTAATATTTCCATGCTCTCGCGCTTGTAGAGTGCAGTGAACTAGTTAACCTAACAGACAGATTCAACAAGCAAATTGATGGCGAATGATTTTCGTTACACTATGTTATCATTGTATTTCCTAATAAAGCTCTATTAAGAAAAAAAACAGCCAATTAACCTGGCAGAGGATCTGATTGGTCAGTCTCTTCTACCTGCAGTCCAATGAAAAGTTTCGTTAAAGAGGAACCTCACAATCATAAAACACATGCAGAGATTCGTTAGTCAAAGTCACATGACACTTCTCGTCACTCCTCGTTAGTATAGTGGACAGTATCTCCGCCTGTCACGCGGAAGACCGGGGTTCGATTCCCCGACGGGGAGACAATTATTTTTCATATTTGCTGCTGAACTACTACCATTGTTTCCACTCTTTGATAAAGAGATACACAAAACTTTTGTTTGTTTAAAAAGAATTCCATTACACTCCTATTAACATCATTTAAGCCTTTTAATGTTATCAAGACCACTGGACATTGTGATTACGATTTAACCAGTTGTATTTTACTACATATCATGACAGGAAGGAGTGAATTATTATATAATTTTCTAAAATATATTCTAATGATGCATACACGAATGACGATTTTCAACTACTTTTGGAAATGGGAATGGAAATACAACAGAAACTGTTCGGGCAAAAACTATTATGATATTTACTAGCATTATGAATCACCTATGCCAGCCTGTAGTGCCAAATTTATTTGAAGTATTACAAGTACAAGTTTAATTTTGAATCAAATGTCATCATCATCAGTAATGAACAGAACTGAAAAACATTTCTGTTCTGAAACATGACTGCAGCATCACGGACCGAAATAACTTTAATGTTTGTCTGTAACATAGTAGATTTAGTACATTTCGGAACTCATGAAAATTCAGATGCGGGTTCGAACCCGAGAAAACTCGGTCAGCTCCGGAGATGAATGACGTTAATCAGCGGTTTGATTAGGCCTACCTTAACTTTTCCCATTTATTCGTCCTTATCACTACGGGTGTAATTCTCTCTCCAACCACAACATGAACTGCAATGGCAAGATGGCGCTGTTCGAATATCCACTGAAATGTCAACAGCAAAAAAACAGATTACATTTAATTTGGCCCGATTTGTCCACATCTTCATGGTGCTGGTTAAAGTAATTAGTTATTTTGTGAGTGTCTTTTCATGTTTTTTCCTTGTTTCATCTGATAGTAATCGGCTGGCTTTTCTTCAGCTAAATCCTGACATTTATTTAGTTGTTTATCCTCAGCTGCCACGCCTGTTTAAAGCCACCAGATGGCGCTGTTAGCTGATTTGATCCTCCTACATTTGGTGGCCTATAGATTTTTATCATAGATTCATTTAATTTTGGTTATTTTGTTGTTAGTACCATTACGTTTCTGTTTATTCTTGGGTTTTTGTTTGTTTTGTTTTCTTCTATTTTTTAGAGACATTTTCTAAGAAAATATAACCATCATATAGGCCCCTTTTCACAGCAGCCATTTTTGCCCTGAAATAACACAGGTGTCACTAATGATAATAATTAAGGTCTGCTCTCTGCCTCGCCAAACGCCTCATTGGTAACACCTGTGTTTAACCCCCTCGTTCGGTCAAAAGCTTTATTGCTGCATGATTACTCATCAGAAACGCACGTCACATAAGGGATAGGACTCACTTTCACTTTTGCAGATAATTTTAGATTGCTAGTGATCACAGATATGCACACTGTGTTCTCTCTGTAAGACACTCGTCTGTCCTTTCAGTTTGCTGCTCTTTGGCAAATATCCACCAGGTTGAGACGATCTGTTTTAGACTGCAGACACAAAAAAATATTGATTCTACATTCAATAATGAAGGTTTTTACTAGAACAAAGCACCAACCCACGGATACATATGCACATATTTGTATTTTAATGAAAAGCATCAGCATCAACACACATCACACACGAACCAGTTAATTTACTCACATAATGACAAGAGTATTCATGCCATAAAAGTCCTTCATTTTACAAAAGGTGTGATTAAAGTCTGGATTTTAGTACTTTTATTTATCGGTTGAGATCTAGCCTAGATCTCAGCAATGACCGGCAGGATCGGGGCCTTGAACCTTCTGAACTGTTTGCACGTGTTGCGACAGCCAGACGCCCAGACGTACACGATTCCTGCCTGGCTGCGGAGACCCGTCTGCCTTTCTCTGTTTCTGTCAGCTGAGTATGCACCTTCACTTGTCTGTTTTGCCTCATCTGCCTTTTTTTCAGCGTGAGTCTCTCTGTCCTCAGCGTTCACATCGGGAACCCGCCTGCTCCCGGGGTCCTTCAGGCACATCTCGGCACGTTTCGGACCCTGATTTCCATCCGACCCGGAGGGAACAGTTTGACGGGAAAACCGCCATGTGGTCTTCTTCTTCCCCTCCTCCTCCTCTGTCCATCCCCTGCGTAGGAGTCGTGCTGCAGTGAGGAAAGAGTCCGTCTCCAGAGGGTCAGAGAGCTGGGGCCCAAACATGGCCGACGTCCTACCCGGGCCAGGAGGCACGGGGCCAGGCTTACTGCTGCCCTCCATTCCTCTGGAGTGGATCTCCACCTCTGCTTCTGCCCCCGAGGCACTAAAACACCTGGAAGTCATGAGAACTGGGTCAGTGGTTCCCATTCACAACATTTCCACTGGATTGGTTGATGGAAAAGAAAAACATTTGTAGTTAACATATTGAACACGTGAGCAAACAGCTGCTTATTACATGCCCAGCAGACAAAGAGAAGCATTATTATTCATTTGGAGTCGACCTTCTGTCTGTGTGTCCAACATTTTAGCTCTGCTTTGGTCTCCACAAACTTCTGAGAGAAATGTCTGGCTGCTCAATGTTTCACTGTGTGCTGGTTGGTGCTCTACACTGCAAAAACTGAAATCTAAGTAAGATGAAATATCTTAGATCAAGGGGATATCTGCTTATTTTTTGTCC
>JBCAUF010000028.1:605818-620094 GCA_038406115.1 Haemulon aurolineatum | reverse complement strand
TTGTTTTCATGATAAAACAACATACAAATAGCCAGACAAGCTAAAACACTCACTATAAACAGATTTGAGTTAACTTGCTCCATTAAAAAATGATAGACAATTCATTGTCAGGCCAATAAATGATAAAGAAGAACATTTAGCGAAGTTTTTCATTAGGGATTCATGAGAGGTTTTATTTTTCTAACCTTTCTATCCCATAATACAAATCCTAGAATATAATATAGTAAAACATAATATTACAATTCAAAAGTCCTATAAAAACCAGGATAAAATGACTCATCAGAGTGCTCTGCAGCATCCTCAGCCCATCCAATACATAGAAGAGAAGAGGCGACAGCCGACAAAACCTTTCACTGTGACCTTCCAGGATGTTTCTTTGGCGGCTAAACTTCATTCCACAGCTGCCTGAAGACGACTGACTGCAGCTGATAGTGAAGTCTTTGTCGTTATAAACAATTTACACAACTGAAGTGTTGGCTGTTCGAGGCTTTTCACTATACTTACTTATATGGTTACAGGACTAAAGATGCAGTTTTATCTGCCCTGATTTACAGCATGTTTATCTCATATGGTCTTTGTATAATATCATTGGGCTCTGCAGGTCTCATACTGACATTCTTAAAGGTTTTTGCTTCCAGCGTTTCTCTAATCTGATCACACTTTTTATGGATGGTGAACCTCACTGGTCGCTTTGGGTCCTCATAGTTTTGACTGTTTGAAAAATCCAAACACCCCTCAACACTTAATGTGTGTTTATGTTTGAACTGAAGGCGGTTTGTTTGTTGAATTGAGTTTGACAGAGGATGTAACTTATGGATGTAACTGTGTCTGTATTTTAGTTGTCTTTTTCAAACTCTCATAGGTTCATGAAGCTTTTCCTTTGCTTTTAATATGTGAGACAGTTCATTACTGTGTCTTGTGGCTGCACTATTTGTTTGTTTTTTTTTGCTCTTACTGTGGATGTATTCAGTTGGATTTATTCAGTGCCAGCTCTAGTTTAAGCACCATCCTAGATGACTGTAAATATCATTGACATCTGTCTTTCAGGGCTGGGCTTAAAACAAATTAGCTCATACAAAGTGTCACCCCTAATGCTTCTGAAGTCAGAATGAATGGTCACATTTGAAGGCAGGGTTATGAGCCGGTCATCATAGAAAAGGATGAAATGTGATGAATTGTACAAATTGACTAGCTTAGGCTTAAGTTTTCAGTGACATGGAAGACATAAAAAATACTGGACAGACTCACACTCCTTTCTGTCCACCACCACCGTCATCATCATTAGTTTTTCACAGGATTTAAAGGATTTATCAGTCTGCTGCTGCTCCACAGACTCGGATTAATATGTAAAACCAGAGGTGATTACCAGGTTAATTGAACTGGGAAATGTGGTTTCCATGTGTGTGTGTTTTGGTATGTGTGTGTTCTGTGGGATGGACTGAGCAGCAGGATGTACATTTCAGGATTAAAAACGACTCACTGCAGAGAAGAAAGGAGCAGGGAAAAGGACTTTATACATGTTTCCATCCTCCAAACATTCAAAACGATGTACAAGAATCAGGAATTACAGGGTAACATTTGACATGTGAAGAGTGATCAAAGTCTGGAAAGTAAAAAAGGGCGATGATAATGCTTGTGTAGAAGTTGTTTTAAAAGAAGACAACTAAAGTGAATAAGAGGAAGATAAAATGTTCTGAAAGGTAGTAAAATTAATGAATAAAGAAAAAAATATTAAAACATAAGAAATGGATTCCCACAAAAGTAATATACAAAGATGTTCAATTGGGGATTCATTCAGTCAAACTTCAGTCAAATTACTCCTGAGTGAATAAAATTAGTGCTACGATTTTCCACATTGAGCCACAGTTAAGTTGGTAAGTATTATTGTTATACTGTTGTCCTCATTCTGTTGTTACAACCGCAACAGTTGAACAGATTTAACAACATACTATTGATTTAGCCATTGTAAGAGTACTGGGGCTGAAAATGTTGATGGTGGCGCTAGAGAGAAGGTCATAGGTCATTCAATAACATTTAATCAGAAGTTACATGACAGTTACTGACAGTATCTTCTCTTTGATGAACAGTCATCTTCATATTTCAAAAGTGCAAGTTAAGTGTTGATGTAAATGACTATTTGGTCTAATAAAGATCTCTCTCTTTCTTTTCCTCAGGTTATTTGGCCGCTCACGGTCGCTATGCTCAGAAGCTCATGACTGATTTATTCACCAACTACACCAACGCTTTGCGGCCCGTGGAGGACACGGACCACATCATCAACGTCACACTGCAGATCACCCTCTCCCAGATCATCGACATGGTAATAATGTCTTATCCTCAATCCTTTTGTGTGTATTCATGCCACTGACATACGTAAAGATGGACAACACATCTCCACTTTCATGCACTGAGCTGTGATCGGCATGCTTTGATCTCCTGTCATGTTGTTTATCTTTATATACAGTCAGCGATTCATGCTGATGTGTATGTGTCCTCTCACCAGGATGAGCGGAACCAGATCCTGACTACCTACCTGTGGGTCCGGCAGGTATGGATGGACGCATACCTCACCTGGAAGAAGGAGGACTATGATGGCCTCGACACCATACGTATACCCAGCAGCTACGTATGGAGACCCGATATTGTTCTATATAACAGGTAGGTGTGTTGGCAGGAAATCTCCCTCCTCCACTTCTCTCTCTCTCTACCTTCACCTAACATCCTCCTCTTTCTCCACCACAGTGCAGACGACGAGTTCTCCAGCTCAATGGAGACCAACGTGGTCATTCGTAATGATGGTCAGGTCATGTGGGATCAGCCAGCCATCACCAAAAGCTCCTGCTCTGTGGATGTGGCCTTCTTCCCCTTTGACGTACAGGAGTGTCATCTAACCTTCGGCTCCTGGACTCACAACGGAAACCAGATGGATTTAATCAATGCCTTGGACAGCGCTGACCTTGCTGACTTCGTCCCCAATGTCGAGTGGGAGGTGAGCGGTTGCCTTGTTTATCTGTTAAGAAAAAAACCTCCTTCATGAATCTAATTTTTGGACACAATGAAATCTATTTTTCTAACCAGGTTCTGGGCATGCCAGCCAAGAAGAACGTCATCCTGTATGGCTGCTGTTCAGATCCCTACCCAGACATCACATTTACCCTCCACCTGAAGAGACGCGCCTCCTTCTACATCTTCAACCTCCTCATCCCCTGCATGATGATCTCCTTCCTGGCTCCCCTGGGCTTCTATCTGCCAGCCGACTCGGGTGAAAAGGTTTCTCTGGGGGTCACAGTGCTGCTGGCCCTCACTGTGTTTCAGCTGCTGGTGGCTGAGAGCATGCCGCCATCAGAGAGCGTCCCACTGATAGGTGAGAAGACTGAGGAATCACCTCTCCATTCAAAAATGTGTGTTTCTTGTGTTTCTGTCCCGTAAAAAGCCCGTCCTTGACTAATCTAACTTGTGTCATGTATAAATGAATATCTCTGATGTTTTATTTGGATTAATTACACTCCAAACAACACCACAGGCACATAGTAGGTCTGTTTATACTACAGCTTGGATTCCACTTGGAATATGCTAAACACTTGGCGTCTTGGTGCTCACTGCTCTTTCATTTGTCAAGCTTGCAAGCAGCAGTGGTGGATGTTGCTCAAGGCCAGATCTGTGATTTCTCAATGAGGGAGAAAGAGTGTATGTCTTTCTTGGGGTGGAGGACATTAATCATAGTA
The DNA here is from genome assembly GCA_038406115.1 of Haemulon aurolineatum. Classification (NCBI taxonomy): domain Eukaryota; kingdom Metazoa; phylum Chordata; class Actinopteri; order Lutjaniformes; family Haemulidae; genus Haemulon; species Haemulon aurolineatum. The sequence goes on along the minus strand of JBCAUF010000028.1, from coordinate 616,369 downwards.
TTCTTACACAAGTCTTGCTAGAACTGTTCATTTGTGGACAAAACATCAACAAAATTGGCTCCATGGCTTTCTGAGTCAAACTAGTAACAGTTTGCAAAAAATATGTAATTCTCCTAGATCTTTCATGTGGTATTTAACACTTGGCAAACAGTAAAAACCTGACTGAGCTCAAATAAATCAGTCAACACATGCAGGCAATATGCAGTGTGCTTCCAAGGCACTGATTTCAAGCCCGAGAGGCAAAGCCACAAGTGTGTTACTACAACAGATGGCAGCGCATTTAATTACAACACAGACACAGGAATGCTGTTTATGACAGTGTCCTGCGTCCAGACAAACTAGTAGAACTGCTTCTGTTTGCTCAGCATGTTCTGAATCAAACGTCAACATTTGAGCTAAAGTGGAAATGTTCCTCTGAAATATAAAATACTGTTTTGTTGCAAACACATTCAACGCTTTCTTCTTTTTCTCCTTCAGAAACTTTTGGCATATAACATGACAGTTAAAGTCTACTGATTGTAGGACTGAGTGTTGTCCCCATTGACCCAAACATAGACTGTGGTCTTGTATGTCTTTGACAGGCCTGTCCTGCAATTGTGGCCTATGTTTTGTTTGCTGTACTGGTTTGATTACAATTGAAAAAAACAAACACACACACAAAAAAAAAAACTCCTAAAAAACAAAGAAGGAAGTAAAGTCTCCAGTAACCAAATGCATGTATAAATACACGCCTTGCTCCTGATTGATTTCATGCCAGATGCTCTAACTGGAAATGCAGTAATACGTCATACCAAACAATACAAGTGATACTGGAAAGACAGAGGAGGTTCAAGAGCACATTCAGAAAGAAAACGTTTGGCAGAGCAACAGCTTCTTCTGAGGAGAGACTAAACTGAGTTCATCAGGATCTTTTAAATAACACAGCAGAGTCCCTGCCAAACACTGGTGAGTATCAGCAGTGACACGCATTAACATGTACTTCAGATAGAATAGGAAGTTTCTCTCATTTTATCTGATGAAATGTGTGCTACTTGTCAAATGTAACTTTTATTTAACGTTCTTTCCTTCTTTTACATTAAAAAAAAAAATAATACCAATTCTGCCTTTTGAATCTTTTCAGTGTGTTGACATGGCTGCTGCCAGCTGTCTGATGACCGAGGATCAGTTTCTGTGCTCAATCTGTTTGGACGTCTTCACTGAGCCAGTTGCCACGCCATGTGGACACAACTTCTGCAAAAACTGCATCACAAAACACTGGGATATTAACGTCATTTGCCAGTGTCCTCTGTGTAAAGAAGTTTTCTACACAAGACCTGAGCTGCGGGTCAACATTTTGATCTCTCAGATGGCTGCTCAATTCAGACAGTCGGCTCAACAACAAGTAGGCAGCAAAAACTCAGAGCTCCAGTATGCCAGACCAGGAGACATTTCATGTGATATCTGCACTGGAACCAAACTAAAAGCGCTAAAGTCCTGCCTGGTGTGTCTGGCCTCCTACTGTGAGACTCATCTGGAACCTCATCTGACAGTCGCAGGTCTGAAAAAACATCAGCTAATCAATCCTGTTGAAAATCTGCAAGGTAGGATGTGTATGCAGCATGATAAACCGCTGGAGCTGTTCTGCAAAACCGACCAGATGTGTGTGTGCATGCTCTGCATGGTTTTAGACCACAAGACACATGATGTTGTTCCCCTGAAAAAAGAGTATGAAGAAAAAAAGGCTCAGCTGAGGAAGACAGAGGATGAAATTCATCAGATGATCCAGAATAAACGAGTCAAGATTCAGGAGATCAAACGCTCTGTGGAGCGCAGCAATGAAGCTGCAGACAGAGAGAAAGCAGACGGTGTTCAGGTCTTCACTGCTCTGAAGGAGTTTGTTGAAAGAGGCCTGAATGAGTTCATTGAGACAATCGAAGAGAAGCAGAGACCAACACAGATACAGGCTCAAGGCTTCATCACAGAGCTGGAGCAGGAAATCTCTACACTGATGAGAAGAAGTGCCGAGATGCAGCAGCTCTCACACTCTGAGGACCACCTCCACCTCGTCCAAAGCTTCCCATCCATGAATGCTGCTCCATTGACCAAGAACTGGTCGGACATCAGTGTCTGTCCACCGACATATGAGGGGACTTGGATGAGGGCTGTGGATCAGATGGAGGAAACACTCAATAGAGAGATAAAGAAGGTTTTTGAGATGGAGCTGAAGAGGGTCCGACAGCATGCAGTGAATGTGATGCTTGATCCTGATACAGCAAACCCCTGGCTCATCCTGTCTGATGATGGCAAACAAGTGAAGTTTGGTGATGTAAGCAAGAATCTTCCAGACAATCCAAAAAGATTTTCTTATTATGCCAGCGTCTTAGGAAAGCAGAGTTTCACTACAGGGAGATTCTACTATGAGGTCCAGATTAACGGGAAAACTAAATGGGATTTAGGAGTGGCCCGAGAGTCGATCAACAGGAAGGGACCAATCACGCTGAATCCTCAGAGGGGTTACTGGACGATATCTTTGAGGAAAGAGAATGAGTACAAAGCTCTTGCTGACCCTCGTGTCAATCTCTCTCTGAAGTCGCAGCCTGAGAAGGTGGGGGTGTTTGTGGACTATGAGGAGGGTCTGGTCTCCTTCTACGATGTTGATACTGGAGCTCATATCTACTCCTTCACCGGCTGTTCCTTCAATGAGAAACTCTACCCTTTCTTCAATCCCTGTAATAATGATGATGGCAAAAACTCCAACCCTCTGATCATCTGCCCTCTGCAAAATGTCAAGTTTAATGTAATGCAACTATACTCAAGAATACGAAAAACAGACAAAGTCATATGATCACTCAAGAACCTGTAACTCCGATACGTCAGGATATTTCATTTCACTGCTCTCCATCTGACATTTGACTCTCTGCCTTCTTAATAGCATACAATTTGATTTGTTACAAAACGAGTAATGACGTAATTTAATCTCATAGATGTACACAAAATGTACCCATTTGTGATGTGTCCCATTGCTACTTATTGCTGAACAAACTAGTTTTAATATGCTCACTGATCTTCAATTAGAAATAACCTTCATATTATCTTTGTTATATATATATGATCAATTCATGTGCACATGATGAGATGTGAGTTTCTCTTGTAATGGTAGCATTTTAAAATAAAATAAATAAAAGCTTGGATGGGTGCAGTCAGTTGTTTAGGATATACTTAAATTATTTAATGTCTGATTGATGTCTGACTATCAAAGCTATAAAAACAAAACAAAACACCATCTACAGTTTTTTGGGTGAGCCATAAGCTGCAGACCACCAATAATTACCATGTTACACAATAATATATATCATGGAGAGCTGGACTTTGTGTAATAGTGTATTTAAGTTGTAGAATCACTGTGACTCTATGTTATGGATGAGAAAATGTTATATTAAAACAAATTTTGTATGGCCACTCAGACAACGTTTGTTATGATTGTCATAATTTTATAACCACATGTACTAATACTGTAAATGTACTGATGACTAAGCTTTAATAAAATGTGGTCTAGGGCATGTGAATTGCGGAGCAAAAGTATCCAGTAAACAAAAGGTTCCCGTACATGCCCTCTGTGCTCGGTGCCAATTGAAATACTTCTTGTGCCAAATGTTTCTCATTCCACTCATGTCAAAACCAGGACGGCAAGAGAATCTCACCTACATAACTTAACAATAAGAGGTGGAGCAAGACGTGGGAGAGACAAGAGAGATTCAAAGTCACGCTAGTTCAGATCAAAATCAAAGTCTGTCAGTGCAACAGCAGAGCTGTGGTATAGACTAACATATCAATAACGTCAACATTTTCATCCAAAATATTTACAACATAAAACATCTGAGCTCCACATACCAACACAGTCATGCAACTAAATTCATGTTGCTTATTCTAAAATATCTTACTTGGCGGAATTGACTTGTGGGCATGTTTTTTTCCCTCTCGTAATATTGTACTGCATCCTCTTCCTTCCCCCATCAGTGTAACGGCCTCTGATCACATGAGATCATCAGTGTGGAAGAACAATGAATTTTAAATGAATGTTCAATATACTGAGAGACAGTTTACTGTTGGAAAGGAGAAGAAAGTTGCAAGGCAAGCAGGTCTTCAGTGTGTGTGCTGTCTCCCTGTTGGTAACAAATAAACTGAACAGACAGTACACTTTGGTGAAGCGCTTTAGGCCCCGGCAGTAAACACCCTGTTTATGTTTGCTGGCTAATGAACAAGAGGCCAGCGGGTCGATACGAGCCGTCAGCTGTTATTTAAAATACAACAATCACAGCTCAGGAATCAATAGCAGCAGTTCAACCTGTGAGATTCAATGTTGCCAGGAGCAGTTTGTTCATTAAATCCTCAAGTTTTATCTAAGAGCTTTCTGTACAACCATTTGAGCTAAGAGATAATAATAAAAAAAAAGAAAATAACTTTATACTACATCTGAAATAGTTTAACTACATATTAAAACAAAAATTAAAGATACATTCTGTGTAAACTTTACTGCTGATAAATATTCTGTCCAGTAAAGTAGATTTTTAAGCTATTTTACAAGGTGTGACTTTGTTCTGCTCTGTTGTTTTGCACATGGTTTTTTCTCAGGAGATAAACAGGAGTCAGTTTCTCCAACATTTCCTGTAAATGATCCATTTAAATGTAAATGGTTCTTGAACTCTAAATGATATTGTTTCCTTTTCCAACAGGAAAGTATTACATTGCTACCATGACGATGGTCACTGCATCAACAGCGCTCACCATCTTCATCATGAACATCCACCACTGTGGCCCCGAGGCTCGTCCCGTCCCACAGTGGGCCGAGCGCTTCATCCTCAACTACCTGGCCCGCATCTGTTTTGTCTACGAGGTCGGTGAGAACTGCCTGGGTACTGCCTCAAACAGGAAACAACCTCTGTCTCAGGAGGAGTCTGAAGCCCCATCAGCCAACGGCGGCAACACCAAAGGGACAAACTGGGATGTGAATGGGCAGGCGTGGGGAGGGAAGGTGGATGAGGATGGGGCTGAGGAGTCTCTGAAGCCGGGGCGGGATTTGACCATCCAGACGGACTGGAAAGAGGATCTGTTTGTGACCATCGACCACTCAGAGGAGGAAGGCGCCGCTGGAGGACACAACGTGGAGCGGAAGGAGTCAAGCAGTGCCTGTGGAGGAGGAGAAGAGCACGTTGAGGAAAAGAAAGGCGTAGGAGGTGAAGGGGGAGGAGGAGCCGGGGGGAACAGGAGGGAGATCCTCGTGAGAACCCGGTGTGTGTGCCAACACCAGGGGTTGCGCAGGAACGTTGAGTACATTGCCAACTCATACCAGGACCAGCGAGCCGCACAGCTGCGCATCGGGGAGTGGAGGAAGGTCGCCAAGGTGATGGATCGCTTCTTCATGTGGCTCTTCTTCATCATGGTCTTCTTCATGAGTATCCTCATCCTGGGAAAAGCAATCTGATGGAGATCCAGCTTCAAAGTAACACATTAGAGGGTGATCGAAGCCAGTTGGTAAACCAATAAAATTATTTGTTTAATCATGAAGTCTAAAATCAGCATTTGTTGAAACAAATGAACAATGCACGGTCAGAGTTTGTGTGCAAAAGGCCCACAGATAATTACAAACGCTTTGGAAGCATTATATGATGTAATACTCCATGTTGCATTTGGGAGTTTAAAGACCAGCTGAATGAAACTTCAAAAACATCTGCAATGGATTCTTTGTGTTGAGTCGATTGCAACATATAATCGCATTTGCTTAAAAAAAATTATCTCAAACTAAACTCAAACGACTGCTTCCAGAGCTGGTTTCAACATGTTCTGCTTGTTTGAAGGAACATCTGATTTTCATGATGAATACCAACATTAAATGTATTTAAGCGATGATGCGACGGACTTCATTTTACTCAGACTGGCTTCAATCAGTTTGTGATGATCAAAAGTGAAAAAGATTTGTTTACATGACGAGATGACTGACCTGATCTGCAGCCAACACACACTCACATATAACTATCGCTGTCAAAGTTTCCAAAAATGTATGTTTGCCACATTTTTTTCTCAGAACTTATCTTGAGTGTTACTTTTTGAAGACTTAAAAATGCATGCAGGATTTTCTTTTTTCAATTATTAATCGCGTTGAAATTAAAGATAATTGAGACTGCAACAAAAAAATATTGTTATCAGTTATTTTTTATTATTTATTTTATTATTTAAAATTATACTTCCATTGTCCCATCTCAAGGCTTCAGCTCGAATACCCTGAAGTTTAGGAGATCAAATTTGACAAATGACAAAAATTAAGCACTTGTGACTCATACAAGCCATGAATTAAAGTGATATGTCAGATGTGAATTGTTGAGCATTCATCCAAATACGGAAGGGTGGGAGAGAGGTTGTAGAAAATGAATAAATGAATAGAGGTAGTCTTTAAAAACGGAAAGAAGACGTGTCTGATCCCAAATGCCAACAAAGTTCTGCTAACTAGAACTGATTCTCTGCTCAAATCCAATCAACACAAAATCTTGTCATATTTGGGCCACAGCCAGCTCACCTTTGGTCCTGCGAGAAAAGCAGAGTGTGTCGACACAACTGGCCTGACTCATCTAGGTACCGGGGGAATGCTCTATTAAGACAAATCCTTTGCTTTGATTAAATGATAAATCATTGCAATTTAAGAAGTTCACAGGAGCAGCAGAGCAGGTCATGTGACTGAGGTTGTTGTTGCAGTTTAATGATGATTAAGAGAAAATCCTGCACAGTTTATCGCTTACATTATCAGTTTTTCAGCCACAGATGAGTTTACTTTAGTGTGACTCACTGCATGACAAAATAAATGAATAAAAATGCACCCATTATTATGCTGAATGAGTGATAATCTTGTCATTAAATCACAGAGTTAATCTTGTGTTATAAACTGCAAGAAATTGTCTTCATTTTTTAGACCCATCAGCCCGTTTCAAGTCTTTATTTATCCAAATAAACAGAATGAAACCTTCATGAAATATTGGGGGAAATGGCATTTTCTTGTTCCAGGCAGTTCATCTGCAATCATCAGACTTCAAAATGTTGATATGTTGTCTGTTCAAAAAGAGTAAACAACAAAATTATTTAAAACAACATTGTTTTTACACTCTGAAATGTCCTGGTGTATTGGGCACAATAACAAAAAAAGAATCAAATTTAGGGGGTACAAAATGAATAAATGTTGATATGCCTGAATCCAAAATAAAGTCACTCAGCTTCTCATCTTTTGCAGTGTTTGAAGTCCTCACAATGTAAAAACAAGAAATGCCAAATATCACTGTGTATCTACATGTTATATATCCTGTTTGTGTGGTGTTTGTCAAAAAAACATATTTACATGTGACACACTGTTAATGCCATGAACTACATTAAAGATTTCTTATCAAAACAACGTCATTGACTGATGTTTGTGGAGACTTTTTTTTTACAACTGTCACATGAATATCTTTCGGTATGTGAAGGTTTTTTAACTTTTGATCAGTAGAGGTAAGACCAATTGTAAATATTAACATATCCAACATATTCAAAGTGTACTTTTGACTGGGAGCAACTCTAATTAAAGATATACAATTAATTTCTTACCAGTCCACATGATAATTCTTGATGTCAATTATTAATTTCTTACTAGTTAAAATGCTCATTGTAGATATATGTAATTTAAATATACAATTAGAGGTCCACACCTAGTTACATATGTTGTTGAGTTGTAGATGCACATGGAGGAAGGAGTGGAGACCTACCTGATCGTCCAGTCAGTAGATGAGACGATCACACATCCTGGTCTTTTTACTGTTCCTCTTCTGCATTAGATGATTATATAATTATTAGTTTGACTGATAATAGCTAGACAATTAGACAGATAAGCAGTCAGGTTTCGAACAAGCCAACAGTTTATTCAGATTATTTGATAGACAAAATGTGTCACGCCTGTGCAAAATATGTAATCCTTTGGCACTTACGTAACATGACAGCTATATTTAAAAAGTGAGTGCAACTTTGGACTGATAAGATAATGATGATCATGAAGTCCAAACATGAAGGGTAGCAAAGCTTGAGGGCAACACAGATGACCTCCCAGTGTGATCTGAACAAGATGCACTGAGGACTCATTGGATGCATTAGCACATGTACTTATGTTAACATATGTATAATAACAGGTATATGAACAGGGCCTAAACATCACTGATAAAAACTCCTGCAGACATACAGTAAGATATTTCAGACATCTTGATATATCATATCTTCTAAATACAATCTCCCATAAGTTTTTGTGAGTGTGCTTTAGTGTGTGTTGAGCTGATATTACCTCAGCAGGAACACGACACTGTAGCAGCAGAGAGTGAGCAGCAGATGGAGCTGAGGAACTGAAAATAAATCTTTAACACCAGCCTATGCACCTCTCTGTTATCTCACAATACATATGGCATTCCCTGTCATCCAAATAACAAGGTTGAGCTATCATTAGAGCTAGATTGATAACTAGTGGAATAAGTAAACGTAGTTCCTCATTGTGATTCTGACAGACTGTAGCTGTGAATATGACTTTAGGACTCATTCCTGCAGGTGTCACTAATCTGCCCAAGCAACACTATACCACTGTACTAGTTAGGGAGATCATTGTCAGTAAATTGTCAATTCCCTGTTTAGTCAGAGTCTGGTTTGGTTTGGCACCAAATGTTTCAACAAAAAGGCTGCATATGCTGAACCTTCAGGCCTGAGGCTGAACACCAAACGAGTGAGATAGACAACTGCCCTCAGGCAGCCATGTGTGTCTGTTGTGTTGACTGTACTGTCATACTGGGTTTATTTGGCCATGCTGGTGCCGACCTCACCACCGTCCTGTGCTCCTATGCACTAGTAAAGATTTGGTCTTGGTAAAAAACATAAAACGTCTTCTTTCTTTGTATATGTCAGAATATTCATGAAATTAAAATGATTTGGATTCTGATGGTCCAAGAGGAGGATACCTCTTTAAACCAGCCCAACATGGAATGCACAGAAGTCATGAGGTAAATGGGCACTTTTGCCTTGTAAAACTTTGTTTGTAAACAACAAATCAAAACTGTAACAACTTTAGACTGTTGCATGTTGGGGACTCAGGGGACTACGCTGCCCCCCGGTGGTCCACCGGTTTCATCACTGTGTGTTCCAGGGGCTCCGGCAGTCAGTAATGAGTGTTAATGTTTCTGAGGTGATCATTAATGAGGTCTGCTGTGAGCTGCTTCCTGATGAAACACTTATCAACAGTTTCTGATGGTAATTAGCCACCTGGGAGCAAAGGGAGAGGGCCACTAATAGATGTTTATCAGAGCTCAGAGGATAACACAGAGGATTATAGGAGGTGGTAATGAAACCTCTGGGGATCTACAGGGACTAAGTCACTGACAAAGCAAGAAAAGTCAACAATTACTGCACTGGCCAGATTTTGATTATTGCTATGAATATGAATGGAATAATTTAGGTGAACCCTGACCTTTCCTCTTTTGTCATCATTTGCCATTTAAAGACAAAGAATATCATAATTTAACAGAAAAGACTCCTATGAAACATATTATGGCCCTTCCACCCACATACTTTTGGTTTTTCCTGATTGTGTTAAAGGAACAGTTCACCCAAAAGTGAAATTTGGTCATTATTGACTTACCCACATGCTGATGAGAAGTCCGGTGTAGTTTTTCTTTAAAATGACATAATTTAGTATGTTTTTATAGCCTGTTAGTCACTGCAGTATGTTTGTGTGGAGACAATAAAAAAAAAACTACATTGGACTTCTCATCAGCATGCGGGTAAGTCGATAATGACTGAATTTCCTATAGGGGTGAACTATTCCTTTAACACTCTGGGGAAGACCCTCTCCTGACCTCAACCCCATCCAACACCTCTGCGATGAACCAGACCATGGATTGAACGCCATGCTAGCCAGATTAGAAAACCTGGTGGAAAGTATTTCCAGTGCACACACACACACACACACACACACATCTGCAGGTTCAGAGGAATTTGAGATAATAAGATGGACAGAGGAATTAAAGTCAGAGAAGTGTGAAGGTAAAGAGAAAGGGCTGGTCTGCAAGCTGGATACTCCTCAGAGAGACATAACTCCCTGTCCGTCATCCCCTGAATGTCTCATTGCAGCTTTTAATTCTATTAACCTGCTGGTCACTGAGACACCTGGGAGCTCCGAGGCCTCCATAGGACTCATTACAGTCCACTAATAACATACAGGTATACAAGAAGCACAGCACACACACAGTTTCAATGCAGGCACAAAAATGGAGACAGGGATGCATTCACTTCAGTTTCATGAACATTATAACTAGACTGAGAATATGTTCTTGCTTGACCGTTCAGAGGTGCATCGGGAGAAAAAAGGCAAATACAAACATAAAGCATGGATTTGTTATTATTATTATGAGTTCAGAGTTACCATTGGTGGAGCTAAAAATAGAATTCGTGCTCAGGTTCATGGAAATGTTATGGACTATAAATCAAACAGGTACAGTCTATGTTAAGTATATATATTAGAAC
>JBCAUF010000028.1:384450-394927 GCA_038406115.1 Haemulon aurolineatum | reverse complement strand
TTTTACAACTTTTACAGAATTCAGCAGCAGGGCTTCCAGTGCTGACGAGGACCAGAAAGCGGGCATATATTACACCAGTTTTAAAATCACTGCATTGGCTCCCTGTGTGTTTTAGGATTGATTTTAAGGTTCTTTTAATGGTTTTTAAATGTTTTAGGGGTCTTGGACCTTCTTACCTCTCAGAGTTGCTTGAACCATATGAACCCTCACTCACCCTTAGATCCTCCGGCACTGGCCTTTTAATAATCCCAAAAGCTAGGGCAAATACTTACGGTGAGGCATCTTTTCAGCACTATGGCCCCCATCTGTACCTGAGGGCCGCAGAGAGTGTTGATATTTTTTTAAAAAGGCTCGAGACCCATCTATTTAATTAGGCTTTTAACTATTTATTTATTTATTTATTTATTTATTTTCATCAATTTATATTTTAGCCCTTTTTATTTTGTTCTTCTTTTTATTATTTATGATAGAGTACAGTTACATCTATTACTAATGATACAATGCTGACCTGTGATTGTGTCATGTGACATGATGTGAGGACAGAGTTCATAAATAATATGTAAATCTAGTCAAACCCTGCAGACCAGTTCTGCTTGTAGAGAATTAAGGCAGGGCTCTACCCTGCTGGACATCTGCACAGGGAAAACGTTTGTCAATGATGTAAGATTGTATTATTTTTGGCCGTAAACTCTTCTCTAAGATGTCCTATGCAAATCGGTCTCAGACTAATGCACAGCAGTATCAGGGATTTTTGGAGGGAATATTTTTTTCTATACTGATTGGAATGCCATGTTTTGTGTTCCTCTTCATTAATAGCATCGTGTTATTCACCTTGAGGAGTAAAGCTGTGTTTCGTGAGACCTCCCGTTACATTCTCCTGTATAACCTCCTTTTTGCAGACACTGCACTGCTGGTACTGACTCAGTTACTGTATTTTCTGTATGCTTGTGGAATAAAATTGACATATCCTGCATGTGGTGTTCTCACCATGCTCTCCATTCTCACAAATGTAATCTCTCCTTTCACACTGATGTTAATGTGTTGGGAGAGATATGTAGCTGTGTGCTACCCACTGAGGCATGCCACCATTTTCAACATCAGAAACACAGGAGTAGCCATCATTGTGGTTTGGTTGTTCAGTTCAGTAAATGTTGTTATTCGAGTTGCATTGTTGTTAAATTTTCCTTTTTCAGACCTGGACAGCCTCCAGATGACAAATGTTTGCTCTGACAAAGCTATGGTTCTTGGTCCAATATCTGATGTTTATGACAAAGCCTACATGTATTTTCTTTTTGTGTCAGCTGGTGTTACAGTCACTTCTTCCTATATTGGTGTGATTTTAGCCGCCAGGTCGGCATCCACAGACAAAGCTTCAGCACGTAAGGCTCGTAACACACTGCTGCTCCATTTGGTGCAGCTGAGTCTCACTCTCTTGTCAACTCTGAATAACCCCGTGCTCAGAGCTATCTCAAAAATTGTAACTCACATAGAACGTGTGCGTATTGAGGTTGTATTTTATGTGGTTGTTCACCTCTTTCCCAGATGTCTGAGTGCTCTCATCTATGGCATCAGAGACCAGACCATCAGACCCATTCTCATGTACCATCTCTGCTGTAAAGTGAAACTCAGTCGTCCCAACAAAGCTTGAGGTCGCACCTCAAACTACATTGTATCAACCATTATTTGCAGAGATGAATATTTATTTGAAATAGTCCACTGACCCTAAAATCTGGAAAAGCAGTTTTTAGGCTTAGAAAAGCCTACTTTAATTTTTGCATAGCAAATTTATCTGCCACACAGGAATGATTAAATGTGCAAACTCATGTTTGCTTGTTTAATTTAGTAGTACTACAATGTTATTGCTGTCTATCACATTGAACAAGTCACCTCTTCTTTATGTTCACATGAAATGTTAAACAACATAGGTTACACAGAAATTACAGAATATTTCAAAAAAGGCATAACAAGTGTATCTGATTTCAGGTGACAGCAACAATATGACACACATAAGGATTGTAAAATTGTAGCATATAAAATAACAATGAAACAATTTCAAGACTTCAATGAACAGGCCTACAAAATGTGACAGAATACAGCACAGTTTGAACACAAAGCAGCTTTCAACTCAAGCCTTTTCACAGCTTTATTTCTGATCAGGTTTTGGGTGTGCAAGGGGAATGTCTGAGTACATGGTTGTGTTCCTGGTGCTGAATCATTTCAGAATTTCTAGATTTTCTATTTTAAAAATGCATTATAAATGTATCTGATTTCAGGTGACAACAATAATATTGTCACACATTCATGGGTAATTGTGCATACCCATGTTTGGTCATTTGATTCAGTAGGGCTGCAATGTTTTTGTTGTCTTTAACAGCTAAACTTAAATACTAGTCAACTTATTCTGTATGTTCACGTGAAATGAACGACATAATTTACACAGAAACTACATGATATTACAAAGAATTCGTCGCAGATAATCTATATTTTAGGCAGCAACAATAATAATAAAAATAAGACTTCATCACTGTAACATTGTAGTAAATAACGACAATAAAACAATTTCACATGCGATTCAATAGGCCTACAAAGCTTTGACAGCAGCAGTTGATCAGAGGGCCAACTGTGTGTCATTTCTGTTCCTTAGTTGCTATTTTAATATCTTTCTGATGGGTCTGGTGGTCTTGTTTACATAGCTTTGTCCAGCAGCACCTTGTTGGCTGGTTGGCTTTTCCTTATTTTTGTTCATTTTGTGTTACGGGCTGGAGAACAGAGGAGGACCCAAAAGCAAGAGGATGTCTGGGGAAATTTCACAAAAGTTTATTTGACAGGTTTCCAAATTCTAAATTGAACGAATGACTGCTGCTGCAGGGGACTAGTGGCAGGAGGCAGGTCCCCAGAAAATGGAGGGCAGCAAGGCACCAAGCTGGAGAGTAAAACACAAAAATTTGTGGTCAGTGTGATAGATGAGATAGATTTAAGCTAAATATTCTTAAAGGAGAAGTATCGTTTTTTTTTCAACCTGGACCTTATTTCCAGCATGGGGTACGTAGAAATAACCAACCGTAACGGTTTGGTGTAACTTGCAGTTCTTCGGACGCTTTTAATCCACACGCGATCGGCGGATATCCATATAACGCGAGTAATCGGGGCATCTTCAATACAGTATTATCAGCCGCAAAATTAATTTATTTAATATGAATCGGCAGTCACAGTTCAGACTCACTTTGATTACTTCCAGGGCAACGTGATCGACGCGCATTCCCATAGCACAGCTGACAAAACTACCAGCGCAAACTGCGTAAACAAACACAGTTTGCGCTGGTAGTTTTGTGAAACCTGGCAGAATGTTTACCAGATACTGAGGATTACTCGCCAGTACTATTCGCGCGAGTTCATAATTGTTGTTTTCACTTACATTCGGTCTTTCACGGGGGTCACGTGACCGACGTGCGCCCCCATAGCAAACAGCTGATAAGCTGGGTAAACAGAGTTTGGTGCTGCTAAAATCATGGTCTGTCTTTGCAGATTTCCAAATTGTCCAAGCCAGATGATGCGGTGGACGAAATTCAGCACTGCAAGTTACACCAAACCGCTACGGTTGGTTATATCTACGTACCCCATGCTGGAAATAAGGTCCAGGTTGAAAAAGACGATACTTCTCCTTTAAATTTCATGATATTTTTCTATTTGTTTTTAATAGAAATAAATCAATAAATAAAAGGTCTGTCACTAGGGTAAGCAAATTTAGCTTGGCTACAATTCTGAAGAACTAGCTCATAAATATGTTTATCCCTTTTACATTCGTGAACTTTTTTTTGACCCCCTATCCCCGAAGGTGTGCTTAGCTCTCATAGAAAATAAGGTGAATTATTTGCTCTGGAAGGAAGGAGTGACCAAAAAGCACAAACCAGAGCAAAAGCTTCAACTTAACTATAGAAACTGAACTCTCAAACATGCTGCATCATTTATACATAATTTATATTTTGTTTGACTGTAGACATGAAGGCCTCATTTTAATGTAGCAGAAACAAAACAGGTGATTTTACATGAATGAACTGTTTAAAACTGTCAAAAATAAAATACTCAAAAAACTATGAGAGAACAAATTATGTCCATTACCAATGTAACACTGCTGACATTTGATTGCGTCATGCCATGTGATGTGAAGTGATGTGAGGACAGAGCTCATGAATAATAAGCGAAGGAATACAAACTCTGCAGACCAGCTGTACTTGTAGTGGAGCAAGTCAGCCCTCTTCCCTGTCTGAATGTCTGTGCATGAAAAATGGAAATTGGTTCTTTCAGGTTTTATTTTTGGTCTTAAACTCTTCTCCAACATGTCATACGCACATCAGTCTCAGACTCTCAACATCACTACTGAACAGCAGGACCAGGGATTACTGGAAAGAGTGCTTTTTTCCACACTGATTGGAATGCCATGCTGTGTGTTCCTCTTCATTAACGGCACCATGTTATTCACCTTGAGGAGTAAACCTGTGTTTCGTGAGACCCCCCGTTATATTCTTCTGTATAATCTTCTTTTTGCAGACACTGCACTGCTGGCACTGAGTCAGATAATGTACATACTGGCCACTTGTAGAATAATATTGATGTATCCTGTCTGTGGTTTTCTCACCATGCTTACCAGTCTTACAGATGAAATCTCTCCTCTCACACTGGTGGTGATGTGTTTAGAGAGATATGTGTCTGTGTGCTACCCACTGAGGCATGCTGCCATCATCACCATCAGAAACACAGGAGTGGCTATCATTGTGGTTTGGTCCTTCAGTTCACTAAATGTTCTCATTCGAGTTCTTTTATGGTTACATTTTTCATTTTCAGACCTGGAGAACCTTCAGATGACAAGCACCTGTAAATCACTTGCCATATTTCTTGGTTCAGTGTCTGAAGTCTATCTCAAAGTCTACACTTGCGTCTTGTTTGTATCAGCTGGTGTTGCAGTCACCTCCTCCTATATTGGTGTGATGATAGCAGCCAGGTCAGCCTCCACAGACAGAGCTTCAGCTCATAAGGCTCGTAGCACACTGCTGCTGCATCTGGTACAGCTGAGCCTCAGTCTCTCCTCAACTATATACAGCCCAATGCTCATAGCCATCTCAGAAGTTGTAACAAGGGTAGAACATGTGCGTATCCAGACTGTTTTCTATGTGTGTGTTTACCTCCTCCCCAGATGTCTGAGTGCTCTCATCTACGGCATCAGAGACCAAGCCATCAGACCTGCCCTTCTTTACCATCTCTGCTGTAGACTGAAACTCAGTCATCCCAGCAAACCCTGAGGTCTCACCTCAAACTACATTGAATGAGTCAAGCATTTTTATCAGGGATACCTACTGATATGGGAAAAATGTTTATTCAAAAATGTGGTTAAATTTGACAATCCCCAAGAATACCTTCATCAATCAAAATTCAATTTTTAGATGTTGCACTGAAAGATAAAATGACAAATATTTGTATTCCTTGTGGATAAATATTGATTTGGTATAGTCAGATCACCCTGAAATCTGGGACACTCATGTTGAAGCTTAGGAAATTCTACTTTAATTTGTACAAAGCAAATGTATCTGACACCAGCTCATGGTTAAATGTGCATAATCATGTTTTGTTATTTAATTCAGGAGGACTGAAACATGTTTCCTTTAACAGCTACACTAGAGAACTAGAATAAAGTAGCCTTCCAGGAAAGTTAATAATAAAATACTGTAATAACATAAACAACGTCATTGAATAGATAACTAAACTTAATTCAGAAATGAAGCCATGAAAACAGAACAACCACACCTATCAGCGTACAGTACAGCCAGGTTGTTGTTAGTTGGTTCTGCCAATTTAAGGTAAAGGGCCAGTGCCTAGTCTGGCGGCCCCTTGTGGGCTGTTCTAAGTGGGTTTTTCTTGTTTTTGTTCCTTTTGACTAGCCCAACAGCTCCTCTGTTTTGGTATTTAGATTGTTTTTTGGAATTCATTGTCAAGTATGGTTTGGTCAAAAATATTTCCTTTTCCTTTTGCAAACAACAAATAAGCAAAATGTTGTTCAATTTGATCAAATTGACTTATTTGAACAAAAAAAGAAATTGCCAATGGCTTCAGCAACTTTGCTTAGCTAGAATTCTTGAGACTTGCTTAAATCTATCCACTTAAATGTTGTAAAGGTATTTTTGGTGCAAATCAGTCGCACATGTGTAGCATAACACACGTATGTAATATACAGCCTGTATGCTGGTTTCAAATGAAGTTTTTGGCATGTGCATGGTTTGTGTGCGAACGCAGCTGGTGTGTATGGTTTCATGTAAAGTCTGTTGGGAAAGGCCTGCTCCACAGATACACAAATCAGTTTTGCTACACCTTTACTGAAATATTTGCTGCAAAAATGAGAGCATTCAAAACATACCATTTGAGAGGAAACAAAACAGCATTTGTGACCCATAGCAACAAATTTAAGCAGCTACAATTACTGACTTATGTGTGTGAAATATCCAAGAAAATATAGAGTATTCTGTTTTATAGGTGTGCAACTTTCATTACGTGAACTGAAACACCTATTTACAGATGTGCAAATTTAATCCATGACACAATTTCTGATACGGGTGTATAAATGTGTTTTGCACTATGTCTACTGCAGCAAATGAAGGAAAAAGTGTGAGCGCAGGACTTTCTTTGTTTGAGATTTGTAACAGAGGATCTGAGAATTTGAAAAAAATGGGACAAAATCTAAGAAAGTTGTGCTTATTTACATGACACTCCTGTTGTGTTGTGTTTGTTCAGTTTAGTCAATTTTGGGTTCCTGGTCCAACCTATTGCAGCCAACTACAAATGCATAATTATACAAATCTTACAATCAAAAGTAGTGTTTAGTTTTTTTTATCAACTTAATTTGATATCAACATCACAAGTTTTGATCTTCAGTTTGCTATTCATGGTCTATAGGTCTCACACACCTGAGCTCATACAACTTGTGTTTGAGTAAAATGAGCAAGAAAGGAAAAAAAAGTGCATAATGTATGAATCATTTTGGCAATAGCAAATATTTAGATCAAACTGTTTGCTTGAATAAAGTTACCGTGACCTTACCTGCCCCACATGGAAAGAATCTATATGAACATGCCAGTTTGGAATGTTGAATTTGGAACATGAGCTGAATAGCCATTATACCCAGTGCCAGCCTAGCTTTTTTTTTTTTTTTTTAACTTTATTGAATATTGTCAGCAGATACAGATACATATGGGTACAAAACAAGAATGGTGGTGCAACCCAGAACGCAACACAGAGATAGTGCAAAACAAAGTGCCAACCTAGCTGTGCCGAGCATGGAGACTGTATTTGGCAACCCGCAATCACGGCCGTTGTTGGCTGGTACTGTAGATGTGAACACAACATCGAACCCGTCAAAATTTCTTAAATTATTTAATTCAGACTAAACTTAATTTTTTAAGGAATTTCTATACTTTTATTCTGCACCCCTCTAAACACCTTGTGGATGTATTATTATTTTTTTAAATATAGCTTTTAATAAGAATGTTCCATATTCAATCTTTAATATGGGGTCACATATATGCGACATACATAAAATTGGCCGTTTTCATATATTATAGGTACATATATGTACAGATAGGTCGCAAAGCACCTCTTTTGGCCATGACCCATCACTCATGGCCAAAGGTGAGGCCTCCGTTTGTTCCCCTTGTTTCAATTTTGGTGCCCTTACTGGGGCAACCAGGCTTTGCGGGGTCCACCAGGCCTCACTCAGACTCAGTAGGCCCAACACAGTGTGATTTTATTTTTTTATTTTTATTTTATTGTTTATTTGGTGTGGACAACACAATTACATTGGACGAACCAGATGCGATGTTAAAGTGTTTTAGCACATGTGCTAATTTACTTTTGGTGATCTGCTGTGTAAACGTGACACTGCATGCTTGCAAGCAATCATACAGGTGGGAAAAAGGACAAAGGCAGGAAATAAGCATGAAACAGAACACAAGAGGACAACTACTACAAAAGAAAATAGGAAATAGAACATACAAAACCCAAAACCATAACACAAAGTTGTTGTGACTTCTGAGCGCAATCATAAAAATACAGCCTACTTATTTAGTTGCTTACAAGCATTCTTGTGTCTGTTTTGCAGGCTCTAGTTTCATTCACTGATTTGGGTGAAAATTGGTCAGGAAATCTTCCCATTCTGTTGCAAAGGCTTCATCTTGTATGGCTATCACTAGTTGGATTATACCTTGCTCATGCAGAACTGAATGCTTCTTGTCCACATCCACTCATCATAGGTCTGACCTAATTCATTAGAATTTGTTTACTATGGTGACGGGATTGTGTCATGTCAAGTGAGATGAGGACAGAGCTCATAAATAATATGTCAGGAGAAGCAAATCCTGCAGCTCTGCTTGCAGAGAAGCAAGTCAGTTCTCTAACCTGCTTGATGTTTGTACAAAGAAAATGTAAGTGGACGATTTTAGGTTTTATTAAGTTTGGTCTTAAACTCTCTAAGATGTCTGACACAAATCAATCTCAGACTTTTAACATCACTATTGAACAGCAGTACCAGGGATTATTGGAAAGAGTGTTTTTTTCCATCCTGATTGGAATGCCATGCTTTGTTTTCCTCTTCATTAACAGCACCATGTTGTTCACTTTGAGGAGTAAATCTGTGTTTCGTGAGACCTCCCGTTACATTCTTCTGTATAACCTCCTTCTTGCAGACACTGCACTGCTGGTTCTGAGTCAGTTGCTGTATATATTGGCTACTTGCAGAATATTATTGACATATCCTGTATGTGGTGTTCTCACCATGCTCTGTATTCTCACAACTGAAATCTCTCCTCTCACACTGGTGTTGATGTGTTTAGAGAGGTACATAGCTGTGTGCTACCCACTGAGGCATGCTGCCATCATCACCATCAGAAACACAGGAGTGGCTATCATCGGGGTTTGGTCCTTCAGTTCACTAAATGTTATCATTCGAGTTGCATTGCTGTTATATTTTCCATTTGAAGACCTGCCGAGCCTGCAGATGACAAATGTTTGTTCTGACATAGCTATGTTGCTTAGCCCAATGTCTGATGTTTATGACAAAGCCTACATGTATTTTGTGTTTGTATCAGCTGGCGTTGCAGTCACTTCCTCCTATATTGGTGTGATGATAGCAGCCAGGTCAGCCTCCACAGACAAAGCTTCAGCTCAGAAGGCTCGTAACACCCTGCTGCTACATCTGGTGCAACTGGGTCTCACTCTCATGTCAACTATGCACTCTTCTATTGTTGTATCACTCTCACCAATTCTAGAAAGATTGCTAATTGTACGCATCAAGAGTACAATTTACATTTTTGTTTATATCCTTCCGAGATGTCTGAGTGCTCTTATCTATGGCCTCAGAGACAAAACCATCAGACCTGTCCTCATGTATAATCTTTGCTGTCAACTCATCTCAGCAAAGCCTGGGGTCTCACCTTAAATTGAGTAACTGTTAGTAACTGCAGTTGTTAGTAACTGCAGTTAGTTAGTCCAGGCTGCAGTGGAAGCTAACAGGCTGTGAAAACGTACTAAATGACGTCGTTATCAAGTAACTGAAATATACATAGTTGACTCCTGCCTGACCAGATTGCCTCTACATTGCCTTGAAAGCACACATCATTTCTGTTGAGGCAAACTCTGATAGCGCGTGTCTGCTGTTATGTGTACAAATGTTTGTTTGTACGGCCTTCAATAAAGTTTAGGAAAAAAAAAAGTTGCCGTAGTGGGTGAGAGAGCGAGACCAGAGCGATGAGACGGATGGCTTGACGAGCAACCGTAAGACGCCCTGACACCATGTTTGACAGCAGCCCGAGATATATGACAGTGTGCTCCAGACATTTTCATTAGGGTGAGTGTTTGTTTACTGTTGGTCTTATTTTAGGTATATTTTACGAATATGATGAGCTCACTGTATCACTGTATTTCCTCACTTCCACCAGTGTGTGGATTTTGCCACAAGAGGCCGGTGCGCAGCCGCACCCCCAGTGCCACAGCAGCGTTGCTCTCCTCCAAAAATGTCAGATCAAACCTCTTTACAGGCATTATTTGGATAAACTGACCACAGGTTGTGAATCTAAACCATCACTTTCTTGAATGAAAATACATTAAAACTTAAGAAAGCGACGCGATTTACATGTTGCTCACATGCTCCAAGACGGTCACGCGAGTGGAAGCAAGCCAGAGCCTTCGAGTACAGCCCACAATACCTGTAGCGTTTTGTAAACAGCCCCACTCTCCACTGCAGTTACATTGTGGTCAAACGTGGAATCGTTCCCAAATCTTTTAAGCTGCATTCCAGTACGAGGTTTCCATCTTGTGGCCACAGTCGTCACATTTCACGCGTGAATCAGTGGTGATTCACACACACCGTAAGTGAAAACTCCATTTTAAACTAGTACCATCTGTATTTAGAGGAAAGAGAAACAATTTTTCAACACAC
>JBCAUF010000002.1:27711950-27724780 GCA_038406115.1 Haemulon aurolineatum | reverse complement strand
CTCATTCTGGGAGTTGGTAGGCTCAGGTAGGACCAGTTTATATATGTAGAGACCAGAGGAAACTGGTTTTTCATCATATGGGACCTTTAAGAGACTATTACAAAATTATCAGTTTCTCTGATTTTACTATTAAAAGGTATGTGTTTGAGTAAAAAGAACATATTTGTTTTATTCTAAAAACTACTGAAAAGATTTCTCCCAAATTCCAAATAAAATATTTCCATTTACAGCGTTTGTTTGTAAAAAAAAATGACAAATGGTCAAAATTAAAAAAAAAACATGTAGTGTTTTCAGACCTCAAATACTACAAAGAAAACAAGTTCATATTATTTTAACAGCACAAAATTAATGTTTACACTTACATTAGGACGAGTTCAAAAATCAGCACGTGGTGGAATAACCCTGATTTCTCAGCTCATGCGTCTCGGTCTGCTCGCCACCAGTCTTTCACATCACTGTTGGGTGACTTCATCAGCTTTGTTTGATGGCTTGTGACCATTTCAGTGGGGTTCAGGTGTGGAGATTTGGGCTGGTCCTGATGGGGTCTTGATGTGGGGGTTCTTCATCCACACCTTGACTGACCGAGCTGTGTGGCACGGAGCATCGTCTTGCTGGACAAAACAAACCTCAGAGTTGGAGAACATTGTGAGAGCAGAAGGAAGCTTTTCCTTCCAGGATAAGTTTGTACGTGTCTTGATTCATGCACCCTTCGCAAAAACAAATTCACCTGAATCCAGCCTCGCTGAAGCACCCGCAGATCATCATCGATCCCCCACCAAAGTTCACAGTGGGTGTGAAACACTGAGACTTATGAGCCTCTCCAGGTCTCCATCCAACCACTCAACAATCAGGTGTTGGGCAAAGCTGAAAATTGGACTAATTAGAGAAGATGACCGCACTTGCGTTCTCCATGGTGAAATCCTTACGGTCTTCTGCAAACCTCGGCCTGGCTCTGCTTTGCTTTTCACTGATGAAGGGTTTTTTCTGTCTTTACACAACTTGAGCCCTGTCTCTAGGATCCTGTTTCAAACTGTTCTCATCGTGCTCTTCACCAGCCGCCATTTGCCTTTCGTTCTGGAGGTCACTTGACGTCATCTACCATCTTACCTTTCCTGAAGGACATTTGAATGAGCTGACAGTCATCCCGGTCAGTGGAGAGTCGTAGCTGACATTGTCTCCAATATCTGCTGCTTGCCCTTGTTCTTATGAACCACTGTCTTATAATAAATAGTATTTATTATAGTCTTGGACATTTTGAAGATGGAAGAAACATGACGCTCACTGTACCCCCGTCAGTAAAGCCAGAGTTGAACCTTTCTTTCACTTTTCACAGGTGAAAATGCCTGAATGGCTGTCAAACATGTAGAGATGCTGATTTCAGAAGAAATTGCAGTAGTCTCAGAGGACTCTTCTTTTTTTTACAGAGCTGTGTGTGTGTGTGTGTGTGTGTGTGTGTGTGTTTCTTGTTGTAGTTCAGTTTGTCTCTGATCTGGCTCTTGTTTCTATGTTTTTTGTTGAAATGTTTGTTGAGTCAGTTTATAACTAGCTTATTTTAATACCATTAATACTAATCAATACCAGTGGAAACAGGAGACAAACAACATAACAAATAAGCAACAGATTTACTGATAATTTCCTGAATTTCACAGATTAGCTGACCCGAGATCAGTGATGTGATTCACATGGGCACATGAAGAAGAAACAAACAAGTCAGTATTTATCAGAAGAAGCATGAAGCTTTTTAGCATTAAATATGTTTGATTTCAGGTAGAGAAAAATTAAATCAAACTCTCCACTTGATTGATTAGTCAGTTGAATCCTTAATTGTTTACTCGACTGGTTGATTGATGTCTCCTCAGGTATCTACAGCAGAATGAACACTCTCCCCTGAAAGTCACCTCAGTATGACTTCATCAGGCCCCGCCCCCTCCGCCTTCCCCCTCCATAATCATCATAATCGGATCTCGATTGGACAAACATCCAGTCAGTCCTCACTGTGGCCCCGCCTCCTGCTGTTTTTCTTGCTCTGGATTGGTGGACAGGTGGTTCATGTGAGCGCCTCCCACCAGCATGTCCAGCCCCACTCCATAAAGATACCTGGTGACATCACTTTGGGGGGTCTGTTCCCCATCCATGCCCGTGGCCCCCACGGTCTGCCCTGTGGTGAGCTGAAGAAGGAGAAGGGGATCCACCGTATGGAGGCAATGTTGTATGCTCTGGACCAGATCAACAGTGACCCCGAGCTGCTACCCAACATCACGCTGGGGGCCCGCATTCTGGACACCTGCTCCAGAGACACCTACGCCCTGGAGCAGTCGCTCACCTTCGTCCAGGCGCTGATCCAGAAAGACACATCAGACATCCGCTGCTCCAACGGAGAGCCGCCCATCATCCGGAAACCAGAGAGGGTGGTGGGAGTGATCGGAGCATCGGGGAGCTCCGTGTCCATCATGGTGGCCAACATCTTAAGACTCTTTGAGGTAAATAATATACATCTTTTCAATACATCTCTTAATATATAGGTAATACACAGACACAGAAACAATCCTGAGACTCTGAGGGGAATAATCAACCAGACGTCCAGAATAAAAGTTGTCATTGTGTGTTTGTGTGTTAAATGTTATGAAATGTTATTTCCCGTTTGTTTTCGCGTGTTTGGTCTGGTTAGGTTTAGACACAAAAGCCACTTGGTTAGGGTTAGGAAAAGATCATGTTTTATTCCACAAACATGACTGGAAACTGTCCCGTCGTCTGGTTAAAAACACTCAGTTCAAGGTTTCTTTATTAGTACCAACCAGTAAATTTTTTGGGCCCGCGTCAGGGCGGTGTGTCCCGCATGTCAGCCAGAGTCGGCTGATTCAATATGCTGAATTGGCGTCGGCCAAGGCCACTGATAAAAGAAATCGCTCTGATTGATTGCTCAGCTAGCGAATCAGTGCGCAAAAAGAAAGGAGTATAGTATAGTAAGTAAGTCTTCCAGTCTCCCTTTACTGCAGGACAAATACAGTGTACCACTCCCTGCAGGTGTGGGGGTGTATTGCCTCTCACACATGCGCAGAACGAAAGTGTGAGTGGGTCGTCGGCGGTAGTCTGTGCAGTGTGTTCATAGTAGTGTTCATAGTTAATATTAAAACAGGACAGTTTCCGAGGGTAAAACAAACGCTGATGTCCAGTGAGGATATCAAAAAGGGGCCACTCAGATGCGACTGTACCCAAATGAAGGGAGGCTGGTGCACTCAACGCGATGACAAGTTTATTATGTAACTACTAATGTTTCGACCCTACACGGGTCTTCATCAGAGTAAGCCGGACGCAGGGACCAAGATAGTTAAACAGCACATTCAGGACCACGAGCGGTCTCTCATTGGTCAGCTCTGTCCAATCATATGCAGGCACTCATCGGGAAGGGTGTGTAAAATCAACAATCAGGCAAAGACAGACCCGCAAACCATAATAAACAATTAATCAAGGTAATGGAAAACAAGAAAACAAAAAACAGAGAACGAAAAAGAAAAAGAAAAAAAAAAGAAGGAAAGCACTTCAGCCACAACATTATCCTTCATAATGATAATTATAAGAAACAAGACAGGTTTAGATCATCATTCAATCCATATGGCTCAACAGTATTTCATGTGTAGATCCAGTGCGCTTGAGCACCAACAGGTGAAAGAGACTTGGCTGCAGCGCAAGAGCACCTGCTTCCATTGAGACAAACGCTGATGTACCTTCTTACACACTGCTTCACAGTTCTTGTTAAAAATCAGTTCAGCATCTGTCACAGTCCTAAGATATTTGTAGCTCTTCACGCACTCAACAGGCTGACCCTTGATAACTGTGGGATCACAGGAGTTTGTGTCCTAAAATCAATGATGCTGTCATTCGTTTTGGATGTGTTAAAGGAATAGTTCACCCAAAAATGAAATTTGGTCATTATCGAGCAGAGCTTCTTCAACATCACAGGATCATCACCCTTGGAGGAAGGGACTCCAGATCTCCTTGAATTTGGCTGATCTTTTTCTCACCGTGTATGTCAACTTCTCAAGGACAAGGCATGTCGATAGCTCCCCCAGCCTGCGACCAACCAAAGATTTCCAGCAAAGAGAAATCAAGCGTCTAGCTTGTACTAAACTAAAGTCAGTCATTTTCCTCTCTTTGCTAGTTAGCTTACAGACCTTTGGATACAAATTAAGAATGCAGAATAAGGACAGTCAGGTACTGGATTCAAGGTCATCTGAGAAATGCATTTTATAACTTAACTCCAGAACTTGCGTATCTTAGGACAGTCCCACAGACAATGCAATAAGGTGCCCTTTTCGACATTGCATTTAACACAGATATGAGGAATATTTGGATTCATCTTATTCACCCTAATTCATCATCTAATTAAAATCATAATCTAATTATATTGAATTTGTCTGAGATGGGTATTTATTGTTGGGAGTTGAGCTTTCAAGCACACCTGCCTCTAGTCCTCATGGGAGATATCTTTTTGCAAGTCATTTTCCCATTGAGTTTTCCTATGCTCAGTAGAATCTTTATAATTTATAAACAGTGTGCTATAGAGTAATGATATCTGACCAGTACAATTATTCACTGCTAAGTTAGGGTTAATATGGACAAAGGTGGTTGTACGTAGGAGTGCGACTGTGCATAAACGAAACTCCTTAACTATAAGTATTTAAATAAGTGTGTCCGAGGTATACCATACTCATTCAAGTTCTTCAAATGAAACTAGTTTGCATTCCTTATATATATCCATAACTTTCCAGATGCCCTTACTGCCCACATTCTAAAACCTTGGTCTTTTCTACCAGGGAAGAAGTTATCATCAATATTGGTGAAAACCTGAAAACAAAGTAGATTCACCAAGAACATTGTGCCAGACATTAATTCGGTTTCTCACAAAGGGATTATCAGTAAATCGGTTCAATTATTTTGACAGGTGCAGAGTATAAGTAAGTGTCAAGTCGCCAGCCCTGAGCGCAAATACTTTAAATTTGTACCCATGGTAAATAAGGTTCAGGCGAGAACCAATACATTGCAGCTCTCAAATGCACAGCCCAAAAATACCATTGTAAATTGGGAAATTGTAACCGTCCTGTCTCATATGGTAGGCAAAGAAGTGATAGTCTCAACCTTGACCTTCTGTTGTTCCAAATAAACTTTGTGAAGAGTTGCTTCATTTTTAAGAATAACCGCGGTGATGGGGGTAAAGGGATCGACTGAAATAGATATAAAAACTTTGGTAATATGTTCTTCTCGATTACATTTATATGCCCCATTAGAGAGATTGGCATTGATGACCAACTGTTCATGGATTCAATTACTGTGGAAACCATAGGATCATAGTTACTGGATACTAGATCTTTAATGGCTGGGGTAACGGTAATACCAAGATTAATTTCGTTTACTGTGTTATTGTAAGGGTGGTGTATCACTGGATTGATCCGCTCCTGCTTATTCAAAAACATGATAGCGGATTTTGTCTTCTTTACTTTAAAGCCCGAAAATGTATTAATTAAATTAGTCAGGTTAAGAATTGAGTTATTTAGGTCTGTCAGAAGTAGAAGGGTGTCATCGGCATACATTACAATGCGATATCAGTATTTTCCACAGACCAAGTAGCAGTTTGTGGTGTCACAGTGTCGTGGCGGTCAGTGGAGATGGCGTTCAAACACACACTTTCTGAAGCAGCCATGTTAAATATAAATATAAACCTATAACAAAGGGCTACAAGAAGCATTTGAAATTATTCAGCTCAGTCTTACTTCTTTAACAGTTAGTTCTGTAAGAGAAGTCAACCTTTACCAGAACCCTGCCTGGTTTCATTCCTCACCCAAACGTCTCTGTGCCAGTGCCAAATACCAAATTTTCCAATGTGTTGGGTTTTCTGTTAGATGCGTGCAGAGGAGGAGCGGGCCAATCAGCTGTCAGTGTGTGTGCATGCACCAGTGATGCGCTGGTTGATCAGTCTGTGTGTGTGTGTGTGTGTGTGTGTGTGTGAATGAGAATGACAGAGAAAGAGCGCAATGTGGAAGCAAATGAACGGAACAAAATTGCATTGAGAGAAAATAAGTTTGTGGTGTTTGGTCTTGATTCTACATTGGACTACGTATTGGAAACACTGGATGTTCAGTGTCTGATACTTTTATTCCTGAAATTGAGGGGTGTGACCTCACTGCTATCGCAAATGGTTCCATCGCTAAAACAAATAGCATTGGTGAGAGAGGGTGCCCCTGACGGGTACCCCTTGAGTTTGAAAGGAGATGATGCTAAATAGTGCCTCTGTCATTGGTTCAGTATAAAGTATCTGAATCCATTTTTGAAAGTAACTACCAAAGCCAAATCGAGATAGCACATCAAATAGCTCCACTCCATTCAGTCGAATGCTTTTTCACCATCTAAAGATAGCAAGGCGGTGTCAGGAGTTCCCTCCCTCGCATGTTTCCAATTCAACACTCGTCTAACATTATGGAAAGCTTGACGGTTTTTCACACAATCATTCTGATCTGGATTGTTCACAGTTGGGAGCAACGGTTCCAGTCTTCTAGCCATTACTTATAGGGATAATCTTAGCATCTGTGTTAAGCAGTGAAATGGGTCTGTACGCTGTGCAATTTGTAGGGGGCTTATTGGGCTTCAAAATTAGTGTTATTAGCACGCTCCTGAGGGAATCTGGGAGACGACTGTGATGAAAGGCCTCCTCATACATAACTAAAACAGGTCCGATTAATTTATCTTTAGTTATCTTTTTTCTTTTTTAATTATATTTTTTCGGGCTTTTGATGCCTTTAATGACAGAATAGCTGAAGAGAGACAGAGAGGGGAAATAGGAGGCAGAAAGGGGGGAGTGATGTGTAGAAAACTGCCTACGTGCTCCATCTCCTGAAAGCGGGTGACCGCTCTTTATTGAGTAATTACAGACCCATCTCCAAGCTCTCTATCCTAGCGAAAGTTCTTGAAAGTCTGGAGAATGACCAGGTCAAGGATTACCTGAGCTTGAACAACATTTTATCTCCTTTTCAGTCTGGTTTTAGGAAGCAGCATAGTACTGCAACTGCTACCATTAAGGTGTTAAATGACATGTTGGAAGCCATGGATGCCAAGAACTACTGTGCTGCACTTCTTATCGATCTCTCAAAGGCATTCAACACAGTCGATGACAGTATTTTATATCAACAACTGTCCTCCATTGGAATGTCTGACGACGCAATTGGCTGGTTCTCTAACTACCTTTCCAACGGTAAGCAGTGTGTGCAGTCCGGTGGTCTCTGCTCTGGGCTCCTAAACATTGTAAACGCCGCAAGGTTCTGATTTAGGACCCACTCTCTTCACTATCTATATGAATGAGGTGGGTCAAAATGTTGATGCATCAGTACATCAGGCAAACGTGTTTTGTGAATTTGGGCTATACAAATAAAATTTATTTGATTTGATTTGATCTTTACGCTGATGACACCGTTGTTTATTGTTGTGCGTCTTCTGTTACCCAGGTGTTCTCTGATCTGCAGTCTGCATTTGATGCCATTCAGACACAATTGTCTCATCTCAGGCTAGTTCTAAATGCAGGTAAAACTAAGTCTTTTCAAACAAAAAGAAGGTGCCTGCTGTTCTACCTTGTAGTATGTCTGCCCAGTGTACCCCTATTGAGTCTGTGGAAACTTACAAATATATTGGCATCACAGTGGATGATAGCCTCTCTTTTAAATATCATGTTGACCAGTTACTGAAGAAACTGAGGTTAAAGCTGGGGCTTTTCTACAGAAATAGAGGCTGTTTTTCTTTTAAAGCCAGGAAACATATTGTTGCGGCCACTTTCTTGCCACTCTTGGATTATGGCGATGTCGTATGAATACTCCTGCTCCCTCCTTGCAGCTGCTGGACGCTGCATGTCACGGAGCCTTGAGATTCATAGCTGGTTGTAAACCTCTCACACATCACTGTGCATTGTACTCGCTCACAAGTTGGTCTTCTCTTTCCATGCGCACAAACACTCACTGGTATCTATTTATCTACAAATCCATCATTGGACTGCTCCCATGTTATTTGTCCATATATTTGACACGGAAACAGTCCGATCATAGCCTCCAGTCCCTGGACTTCTCGTTTATCATTCCACTGGTCCGTACTGAACTTGGCAGGAAGGCGTTTTCCTACGCTGCGCCTGCCACCTGGAACATGCTACAGCAGATGCTAAAGCTGTCCAGCCTTATTCCTTTAGGGGACTTCAAATTGCTTTTACAAGGGCTGATGAGACAGTCTGTGGGGGTCTGCACTTGTACTTAAGTCTCAAGCCTCATTCTTCTTTGTACTTTGTAGTGCACTAGCAACTTTAATGTTGTGTTCTGTGTTGTGTCTCCTGTATGTTCAGTTAGTCTGTAACTTTGTATTTTTGCTGCTGCCTACCCGGTACAGGTCTCTCTTGTAAATGAGACCCTGGGTCTCAACGAGAATTTACCTGTATAAATAAAGGTCAATAAAAAAAAATTTCGTCGCACCGCACTGTACATTTTATTCAGTTTCTTTGCTTGTTTTCGATACTGTTACTTGTACTTGAATCTCTGCTTGTCATGTGTCCGCATACAAAAAATAACCAAGGTAGAATAGTAGCAGGTAGTGCAAATAGATCAGTGTAAAGTGTGGTTGACAGTATAAGTGATGGAGAAATTAATACACTATAAACAAGAAGTATATATAGATATAAAGATGAATACGCTATGAGGGATAAATACAGTACTAAACAGTTCAGTGCAGATGTTCAGATCTATCTATCATGTTTATGTCTGATGTTTGACAAACAAACCCAGTGAAAATATTTTGACAACGGAGCGATTTATAGGTAGGGACCATGAAACAATCTCTGCCAAACATGTCTCCCAAACACACCAAATGTCAGTTCAAGTGGTGTGATTGCCCACTTGAACTGGGGCGGGGGGTTGTCTCGATCAGAGTTGTTGCAGTTGATGGGCAGACTGTGTTGTGCTCTCCAGTAAGAGGAAGGGAGGCTAACTGTGTTTACATCAATGATGTTTGGTGCTGAAACACAGTGGTGTATATGGATGTTATGTACCATGATGTTAATATGTTGGAATGGAAGAATGGAGAAAGTGTGACAGATTAGACGATGCCGGCTAACTCACTTGAATACTCGTGTTAGTTTTGGACTGGAGTTGGTAAGGGTTGCAAGGATGGCAGAACAAGAGGAATTAATTTTGCAATCTGTTCCCCTGTTGGACCTGTTCGTTTATGCTCCTCAGTCAACTTATCGTGACTTAGTTTCAAGATGGCGGTGACCAGAAAAATGTGGAAAAAGTCTTTTTAAATAAACTTCCGGTGCACTTTCAAAGTTCTCAGTACTTCGTTTTAGCATCGCCTGTTGGGAGCATCAGCTAAAAGCGCTGTATTTCGTAATGCTGGGAGCAATTGGAGGTGGGATATGCGACAAAAGTTTGTACTAGTAATCATGTTTCAACACAAGTCCAAGTCCACTTTACACCGGAGCTCTCCTTTAACACATTGTTTTCAGTAGCAGCGTAGAGGGACAATCAGTATTTCACTATAAAGCTGCTGTAACATAATAATAATAAATGATCCTCGAATCTGTCTGCTTGTTATCTTCAAACACTTTGTCCAATCCTGTTCCTGCTGTTATTTTTCCAAATGTACCATTTGATCAGTATAGATATTTGTTTCGTTCTGGCAGCAGTTCACAGTGAACTGGACCGTGGATACAGTGAGGAGCTTTAAACAGCAGAGAACAAAAGAGCTGCTGCTGTTCATAGTTTTGTGATTATTTGCTGCCAGTAAAAATGAACAGACTAGTATAGCGAGAGACAGACAGGTGTAGAGACAGACAGACAGACAGAGACAGACAGACAGCGAATAGTCTGGTTGGTGGATTAATGTTTTAAACAGACAGTTCGTGTCTGGATGACTGACTGTCTCTAATGAAAGCTTTTAATGACTGTGTGTGTGTGTGTGTCAGCAGATTATTAGATTATTATAACTGAGTTGTTTTGGGTTTTTTTAAATCAATGCAGCGGCAACACTGGGCCACACAGATGCATCATGGGAATATTTTAGCTTTTCTCGTCATCAGATCTGAGGAACATTGAACCCTCAGAGACTATGACCACATGACATTCAAGTGAGTTTAGCAGCTTCAGCTTTGCACTGTGACGTCACTGAAGATGAGCCAACGACTTCCAGGGGCTTCAGGTCTTTGTCCTGATTCACGTCTGTTTACATTTACAAGACACACAAAGCTTCAGTGTCAACAAGAAGCTCATCACTGAGTGAGCTGGGTGTGATGTCAGGTTGCATGAAGTCATTGTTTGAGACTCAGGTTGCATCAGGTTCAGGTCTTCTGTAGGTTCTGGATCCTCAGAAACCTGAATACAGATGAGCTGATGGTCCTGTTTGCTTTGCTTCACTGAAACCTCTCTCTGATGATGATGACGATGATGATGATGATGATGACTGTCATAACGAGGTCTGCTTTTAGGAGCTCATTAATGTGGAGTCCTTCATTAATCTGCACACACACACACACACACACACACACACAGTGGTGTGTGTTAATGTGATTATTATTCCGTTTATTGAAGCTCTGACACACATTCAGGCTGTTATACAACACTAATCCTCTGAGTGTGTGTGTGTGTGTGTGTGTGTGTGTGTGTGTGTGTGTGAGTGTGTGTGTGTGTGTGTCTCTGCTCTGTTGTGTCCCCCAGTATTTCCAGTTTGACCAGTAGTGTGAATAAGTTAAATTTGACCTGAGCTCTGTCACCTGTGTCTCTGTGCTCAGTTTGGTTCATTCAGGATTCAGTGAAAGCTGTCAATCAAACTCTGACCACATGATCAGGAGGCTCCCAGTTTATTTAAGAGCAGGTGACGGCATCTGACATGAACATATGATGAGCCATCACAATGGTCTTACTGAGTGAGTGTAAATGGTTCTTGTAGTAAAGGATAGAACCCTAACCCTGTTAATTCACTCAAATCAAATCAAATCAAATCAAATTTTATTTGTATAGCCCAAATTCACAAAACACATTTTACCTCAGAGGGCTTTACAATCTGTACAGTGAGCGACACCCTCTGTCCTTAGACCCTCGGTTCAATGAGGAAAAAGGTGAAGAAACCTCAGGAAGAGCCACAGAGGAGGGATCCGTCCACAGGACTCAGTGTCCAGGTTAACAGGAGCACCTCACTGAAGCTGTCCTCTAATACATTTTCCTCATAGAGGTTCAGTTTGTGTTCAGACTGAATCATAGAAACACTTCTGTTTAACACGAGAGCCTCCATGAGGGATGAGTGAAATCTCAGATTCTCCCTGTGTTGCTCAGATCCCTCAGGTCAGCTATGCATCCACGGCTCCGGAGCTCAGCGATAATAACCGCTACGACTTCTTCTCTCGGGTGGTTCCTCCGGACTCGTACCAGGCTCAGGCCATGCTGGACATCGTCAAAGCTCTGGGCTGGAACTACGTGTCCACGCTCGCGTCTGAGGGAAACTACGGAGAGAGCGGAGTGGACGCCTTCATGCAGATCTCGAGAGAGGCTGGTACATTGTGCAGGGTTCTACCTGATTCTGTTCCAGACCTGTTATGAGTTTGACCGATGCCTTCCTTCCTTTCTTCAAGTTTGTTTTTAGTTGAATCATCGGCCTCTCTGTTAATTTAGGTTTGACTTAATTTAGAATATCTTTAGTCACACGCACATCGATCAGTGGCAATGAATCCATCTTGTCAATCTTGAATTCAATCTTGTTGACCTGTCACAGGATTTGAACCCGTGACCCTTCGTCCCAGTCACGGGCTGCTTCAACAGTCTGAGTGTGTGATCATCTTTAATGTGTTGACCTGAAGTTCACAGGTCCAGAACCAGATTCATGTAGACTGACAAAGATGTCTGATGGAGCCACATCAGAAGGCTGTTTAGGGATCATTGTTGAACGTTCAGGTGATCTTCTGCGTTCAGTGGTCCACCTGATCAACACTGTGCTCTGACTGGTCTGATCAAACAGCTGTTGAACCTCCTTTGAATTATAATTAGCAGAGTTTACATTGCTTTGTTCAGTGAATATGTCGTAGAAACAGATGTTGTTGAAAATCTCAGAACTTGATATGAAAGTTGTCCCATCGAAACATGTTGAAGAACAAATTTCAGATTTCAGATTCTCAATTCTCAAAAAGAAAATGTGAAGAAAGTTTGTTTCATCTGTTGGATGTGAGCTCACCTGTCTGTCTCTCTGTGTTTATACCTGCCTATCTGTACCTGTCTGTCTCTCTGGGTACCTGTCTGTCTGTCAGGGGGTGTGTGTATCGCTCAGTCAGTGAAGATTCCTCGCGAGCCGACGGCCGGATTGTTCGATAAGATCATCAATCGTCTGATGGAGACGAGTAACGCCAGAGGAGTGATCATCTTCGCCAACGAGGACGACATCAAGTAAACTGACCTCAGATCTGACATCACGGTCGATTACCCAGCATGGTCACATGACTCCACTCTTGACTCCTCCCCTCTCCTCCCGGTAGGCGTGTCCTTGAGGCGGCCAAGCGTGCTAACTTGACAGGTCATTTCCTGTTTGTGGGGTCAGACAGCTGGGGAGCCAAAAGTTCACCAATCGCAGAGCTGGAGGACATCGCGGAGGGCGCCGTCACCATCCTGCCCAAACGAGCGTCCATCGATGGTGAAAACAACAACAAACACACACACACACACACAAACTGTGGATTCTTTTTTCTGCCTGTTGTTTACCTGTTGTTGTTTGTTGCTGCCTGTTGTTTACCTGTTGTTGTTTGTTTACCTGTTGTTGTTTGTTGCTGC
>JBCAUF010000002.1:25623891-25637680 GCA_038406115.1 Haemulon aurolineatum | reverse complement strand
GCAGCAGAGTCCTCTAATGGGAAGGCAATGTAGAGCTGGGTATCATCAGCATAACAACAGAAGCAAAAAAATGCCCCCACATAAGCAGATAATTGCACCAAGAAAGAGGTCCAAACATCGATCCTTGAGGTATTCCTTGCTGGTAACAGAAGGGCAATAATGGGTTGAAAAGCTAGACTTTTGGTTGTAGAATTATTTTATTACATGCACCTGCAGAGCAGATCATCGCATCGACAGTTATAAAGACACTACAGAAGCTTTCAACAGCCTCAAACAGTCAACAATCATTATAAAGGCACACACAGCAAGTTGAAAGATACTGCACTATACAACTGACCCAGTACATAAAAATACAACAGCTGCACTGACTACTGCAATTACAGCACAAAAATATTACTATATGACATCTACTCTATTTCTCATTTCAGAGAGCAAAATACTGCACTACTGGCTCCAATGTGGCAACTCACTCATTAAACATAATAACAAAAAAAAACACCTGCGCCCATGCAGACGGATTTATGCAACTCAGCCTGAGTGGGGAAAAAAAAACAATAAATACCTGAGTAAAGCAACAACTGTAATGGAATAAGAGGGAAATCAATACTGAAAGATGCCTACATAGGCCACACACAGGTCCAAGAGGCGTTTAGGAAAGAAAGGTACTGGATATTTGAGAAAAATAAAACAATCATCACCCACACTGATTAAACTGCAGTGAACCCATCTACATTTTCTGCCGACGGTAAACCTTGGTTAGGCACTTGCGGTAAATGAGCTGTGAGCATGACAGAACTAGCAGGGCTCTTTCCTCTCTGATTTCCAGAGTAGGACCGACGATCGCTGCCAATATTCCTCTCGACTGGGTTGCACCAGCTGTTGAGTGAATCCATTAGTAAGTTTGTGTGTGTCGTCCTTCCAAGGCTCAAATTGAGTTTCACTTTATTAAATCAGTGCTATTTTTTTGTGAAGTCTGATTTAAAAACATTCTAGTTTACGTCGTTTTTTAACAGCATTTTGAACAGCATCAGTCTGACTAGGAGTTGGTTTGGTTAGCTACACAGTAATTACACCGGGCAGTTACCGGGTGTAAATAAATATTTGATCAGAACTAGTTTGTGTGGTGCAACCCCTTACACTCAACTTACAACTAGGCTAATTTTCATCTTGCAAATAGATGGTGCAACTGAGTCCAGGTCTGTTCTCTCTCTCTCTGAATCAAAAAACAAGTGCATGATCAAAACCTCTACTCTAAGACATTTGTACTCAGATAAGTGGAAAAATATAAACTGCATGTATCATTAAATAATAAACAGTAAGTAACATGCTAGTGGGATACACATTCATAGATTCCCACCAAAGCCACATATTTTTTAAACGAAATTTTAACACATTTTTTGTATTTTCTTTAGCGTTTTGCATATTTTTCTCTCTCTGCTATAATCAAACAGCAAAAATGGCAAATATTACTGACACTGTAATGGAAACAGGCGTTAGAAAAGACAGGCAGTGCTGCTAGCAAGTACGCAGACGTCGTCGTGTGACATTTTTCCACCATACAATCAATTCAGGAAATGCTGTAAAGATGTAAAAACAGTATGCGTCCATCAATGTAACAGTTTTCTCTTACAAGTGTTTTGCAGCATTCTCCCCAGGACATCAATATGATGACAGTTCAGAGCTTTTCTCAGATGTTGATGATCAGTGATCCAGCATGCTACTAATATAACACTGACGCTCTTCTCCATGAAACTCAAATCTGTGGCATAACTCACATTGGATCCGTTGCTAACAGGGATCCAGCTACAGTATATGGCACCAGCGAGGTAATAGCTTGCACATAGTGCCTCTGTAGAGCCTGTGATATGTTTGGAGGAACAGCACACGAACAGAAGAAAATACACATTGTTCACAACTGCAACGGCAATATCAGACTCCAGAGGACATACTGCTGAACAGAGAATAGTACAGCCTCAGTTAGCATAGTATCATATGGGAATTGAGTTCTTTCAGGGGTGTGTATGTTCAGTCTTAGACTAGCAGGCCTCACACGCTGTTGGGGTTGTAACAGAGCATGTTCAGTTGCAGGTTTTCATCCCAGTGCCTGAGGATGATGAAGAGCTGGTTGGCTGCAGCCTTGATGGAGGCTAAGTCTCGGCCCTCTGGGATGTCCTGCTCACTCAACCACATGCTGGCTTTGGCGGCGACCATTTCCCACTCTATGAAATAACTGGCAGAGCTGTGCTCCAGCCAGGCGAGGGCCACGGCCGTCGCCCACACCATGCTCTCTGGATCCAGCATCCTCTTTTGCGCCCAGCCGGACGCCGCCGCTTCCAAGCCCCCTGACCCAGAACCTCGCCCGCTGTCCACCTGGGAGTGTGGGGAGAGCTGAGGCTCAGCGGCGGCGGCGGATGGACTGCCTAATGAGGAAGGGCCAACATCGCCCATCCAGGCACTCCTGGAGTGAGAAGGACTGCCTGCAGCGTGCTCTGCGGGTTGCTGATGCGTCTCCGGCTCGCACGGTGATCTGTGTCCGTCGTCGGTGCTCTCAGTGCGGCGGCTGCTGGAGTGAGACAGGTGGCCCAGGCTGGTGCGATGGCTGTTGAAGGGGGACGTCCACTTTAGCTTGTCCATGGGTACGTTAATGGCGTCACACAGTGCTGCGTCCAGGGGAAATGCACCGCTAGCCAACTGCAACAACACCTGTGCAGAAGGAAACAGTTTGATTTTTTTAAGGTGCAGCTTATGTTTTTTTGGTCAGAGGTGTGGCGGTACTTGTAGAAGAGGAGGGTGGTGCATTCAGGTGCATGCAAGCCTCTGAACTTTGTGTGTTTTTATGCATGACAAACAATGAAACAGAAAGAAGCGTATGACTGACTGACTGATTTGAGTGCATGTTGTTTCTCTGCACTGCATATTGAGTCGTCTACGGTTCATTACTTCCTCCTCCAATCAGCAGCTGGGCGTGAGGAGCCTTGCAATAGGACACCTCTTGGGTCGTTGTCAAAGGAAGGGGAAATCATTTTGGGGGGGGGGGCAGTTATTCTAATCACTTTGGACAGACGTATTCTTGCGGTTGAATTTGAAAAGTGATGAATAATACATGAACAAGGTGGAGTGCCCAGCATAATTAGAGCTTTCTTCAGGGTCTCGGTGGTTTCACGAAGGAGCTTTATAATATTAGAGTGAGTCTGGACTCTACACTACTGAGGATTGAGGTTTGCAGTTACAACCATTTTGAGGATAACAGCGAAATTGTTGCATGATTATAGTGAAATATATGGTGACTCTTATCGTATTTTTACTGTATATAACTAACTAATTCACTGGTATCCACCACTGAAACTATATTTTTCAGAGTTTTCCCTTATTTCTGTCAGAGAGAGCCTGGGTTGGATTTGAATGTAGCATACATGCTGCAGATTGGTGACACAGTCGTATCTTTAGACAAACCTGCAGCCCGCTCAAATTAGTGTCCTTCAAAAAAAAAAACAAAACAAAAAACACGCAGGTCGACAGAGCAAGCGAATCGTGTGCAGATCTGCCACCCACCAGAGGAATGTAGTCTTTGTTCTCATTGTCACTCTCTCCAATTGAATCGCCGGACTTGCTGTGAGATCGACACATGAATCCTTTGGCAGCCCGAGTCAGGAGGCGAGTCCTGCTGAGGGCCAACCTTACAGAGGAGAGGGAGAGGCATATTTAAATCACAGTGTAGAGGAGGCGAAGCACACAGCACTATTAGATTTAATGCGGTACTTCTATCAAGACACGGAAAACAATTGCTTATTTAGATTACTGTGATATATTTGTAGATTTCCATAGAATAAGAATCGGATGAATTGAGGGCAACACAGATTTTTCCATGACATTTCATACATACAGTACATGCATGGTGTCCAGAGGATGAATCATACTGACTTCAGTGGTCCCCTGACAAATTCAATTTGCCCAATTCTTTAGTTTGTGACCAAACACCCACAAACAGCTACTCTATATTTGGTGCAAATTAAGCAAACATGCTAAACTGAGATGGTGATTGTTGCAAACATTTTACCTGCTACACATTAGCATGTTA
Source organism: Haemulon aurolineatum (assembly GCA_038406115.1). NCBI lineage: Eukaryota > Metazoa > Chordata > Actinopteri > Lutjaniformes > Haemulidae > Haemulon > Haemulon aurolineatum. The sequence goes on along the minus strand of JBCAUF010000002.1, from coordinate 25,633,602 downwards.
GCATGCTTTATGTTGTGCATAACCGGGCCGGTATATTTCCCTCCACACACTCACATGCACACCTTTCTGACCCCTGAATTGCATCAAACAATTTCTGTGACATTCATATTCGCTTCATGCAGCAATCGGCCGGCTGTGTGGAGGTGAGACAGGAGCCACACGGCCTGAACGTGTCTCGCCGCCTCTCCTTTTTCAGTCTTTGCGCAACTGTTTCTGTCGATTTCATCCGCCGCCGAGTGCAACAGCATGAATGCCTCGCGGGACTGTCTGCCTGTTAATGTGTGCCATTATAACCATACGTACGAACACTCAGGCTCCTTTCTTTGAAGGCTGGCTTTTCACCCAGCCTTTGACTACAAAGTACAGCCTCACAGAGCTGCCGGCATGACTCTGGACTCTTTAGTCTTGTTTTTAAGCAGAGAACAAATTGTCATCGTTGCGTGGTCAACACTGGTCGTGCAATAGTCTACCATTATTCTGACACTTAAACTCCAAGACGGCGTTCTCTAAAAGTCAAAATCAGCCGGAAGAAATGCACAAAGTACGGGAGATGTTAAAAAGATTCTCCGCCTCTCAAGGCTGCGGTTAAAAATAATTATAATGATGAAGCCTTGGCTTCACGGCACGGCACATTTACACCCACCTGGCAGAAAACAGGCTCTCCACCGATTTCTGTGATTGGTCAGAGGTGACAGAAGGACTCCTTTGGGAGACTTGGAGACAGAGAGGCAAGGCAGGGTTAGACAAGACAAAGAGAGAGAGAGAAGCAGTGGCATTTTATGTCACTTTTCCATTTAATTCTCCACATGAACCTCACATAAAGAAGTAAAACACACCCACTGAGATGCAACAGTGACAGCGCAGGATGTCTATTCCAGCTGCTGTCTCTCCTCTGCAGGTGAAACACTTCCTCTTGTGTGTGTGTGTGTGTGTGTATGTGTGTGTATGTGTTTGCGCTCATTGTGTTTTTGAAAAGGTCCAGACAGCATTTGTCAATACAAGCCGCAAAATTGTCTTCTGTCGTCACTTACAAGAAGAGAGACTCAAATGTCAATAATCTCATGTTTCATGTTGGGGGCCCGAAAACAAAAAGTGCCGCGCAGAAAAATAACAAGAGGCCGCCAGACGGCGTGTGTCAAAGGTCTTTGTGGAGGGAAAATGGATGGGATACAGCAAATTCACAGACCTCGCTCGACGTGTCGCACTTAACTTACCCTCCGTGAAGCTGCATCTCTCCCAGCCGGAGGAGGAGGGGGTGCTGCATGGAGAGACACCGTCCTCTGCATCTAAGACAATGATCAACAGGAATTACCACCTCGCAGGTTGTTTGCCTCCGCCAGCCAGTCAAGCTGCAGCGTTCATCCATGTCTGTCCAGACTCAGACAATTGGTTATATGTAGTGAAGACTTTAATAAATTTAATAAAAGGTACTGAGTGTATTTTTTTGGCTGATTCCTGTGAATAATTCCCCAGAGAGAAACACGCTGTCTTCACATAGAGACTATTTTTACAGAGCACAGAGGGCTGATGGAGAGCTTTGTCACATGGTGCACGGTGGGCCAGCGTCTCAAACCCTTTAATCCATATCAGAGTCATCCGGATAGGATTACAAATTCTTAAAATTGGGTATTTCAAAGCCAGAACCCAGATCAAATGTCGTTTTGAGGTATTTCAAAACTATTAAGTGAATGTCAGGATGGTTTCAATGCTCAAAATGAGGATTATGCTGAACCCACGGTGGATCCCTGATGGATTCAAGACATTTAGAAGCATGAGACACGTTGCATTTAAGCACAGTTTGATTCAATTCTTGCATATTAAAATAACGCAGCCCATGCCAGAACAATATCCATTCTAAATTAAACATTAACCACTGACGCCTGCAGTGCAAATATCCCTCCTGAGCCGCTACACAGTATGTCCCCTCCCGGGCCACCGTCACTCTGCCGTTATAGCACTTCTGCACTTTCAATTTGTTTGATACAATATCGTGCGCCTCTGGTAAGTGTCTCTCTGGTACTGTAATTCTGGCCCGCGTGAGTGGATATGAACAATATGCAAACTGATTTACACCTCCAAACATTTTCACATGTCTGCCTTAATGAAATGTTGTATTAATTTGACCGAGATGGAAACCCATCCACGGACTGCGAGTGTAGATACTGTGATCCTTTTTGTAATATCACACAGTGTTATCCAGATCATGGAAATAAGGATTCAAAGTTTTGAAATACTGGACCCTGAAGCTCAATATCAGCGAGAGCAATGAGCTTGAGCTGGACTGCAGCGCTTCGAATGTGGATGTTGCTGCAAAAGAAGCTGCAAAAATTGCAGACGCTTCACACACACATCTTCAAGATCAATGGCGGTCAATACAGTTTAAATGCAGGCACCAAAGATTAGAGTCACCACTACATGTCTAATTTCACTAAATGAAATATGGTCAGAATCTCCCCTTCTGCTCCCGAGGTATGGCGTTGAATAATGGCCGGAAAAGTGTTTTTGCAGACCACTATGACGTCACGGAGGAGTTGATCTTTGACCTTCTGGATATAAAATGTCATCACGTCGTCATTTTATCCTATTTGACATGTGTGTGTGTGTGTCCCAGGTGACCTTTGACCACCAAAAACTCTTTAATCAGCTCATCCTCGAGTTCAAGCGGGTGAAAAAGAAAGAAGATTTTGTCATTTTAAAAAAAGACAGCATTACCAGGCAACGCTGACGCAACTCATCTGCATCTGTGCCCACTGCGCTCCTCTTCTTTTTTAAAAAGCTGGCCGTGGAGGAGCAGATGCTCGAGCAGCGTGCCGGTCTTAGCTCCTGCTGTTGCCATGCCACCACTTGCAAACCAATTCAAAATGTTGTGGCCTTTCACCAAAGTCGGGAGTGTTTTTAATGTAAAGCGGCACGCTGCTTTTTTTTTTTTTGCCACGAGTGCAATATCTCATCCGGCTCCTGGTGCCCGAGATGCGAGCCTGCAACCTTTCCGTTTTCAATAAAGAAAAATTCCAATAAGCATAATTCTAAGTCTTGAAAAATCTCATATCACCTTCTCCCGAACGAATGACACCCCACTCACTGTATACTCACTGCGTTCACTCTCAATAAAAGACGCCTCCTATCTTTCTCTCTGTCTCATTTCTTTCTGCTGTATTTCTGGTTGGCCAGTGATCTAGAAACCGAGGCTCCTTCGGCTGTTTATCACGCTGGGGGGACTGAAATGTGAGCTGAATATATTAAAACGCAGCCTACTGTTGGGCAGCAGGACGTCCTCGGCCTCCTCAGACATGCCGCCAGACTGAGAGCGACCCAGCCCGATGGAGTAGCCTCGGTTCTTCCTGCTCCCTGAACGGGACCTGGAGCGTGAGCCCCTCTTCAGACCTTCACCTGAAAAACAAAATCCCACCATTTGGCTATTTTTCAAAGTTGGCAGATATGAATCTGTGTTGCAGTGTGCAGATTAATACAATTGTGCATGGGTTTGCTTGAGACTGAACTAAAATCACAGTTTAGCCTCGGCGTGTGGACACAGTTGAGTGTTGCAAAGCCAAACACTATGTCAACAGTGATGACATTAGGAGAAACAGAGTTCAGTATTGTGGGAAATATGGTTGCCTGGCAACCTCACAGTGACAACAAAACTCCAGAAAGTGACTGTTCCCTGCAAAAGAGTCGTACAGCTTGTTTACTTCCTTTACATTATGCAAAATGTTTCCAATTCATTAGGCCTCCTGTCAATAGCATTATATCTTTAGACAGAGCGACAGAGGAAGACAAAAACTCCCATGATCCAATGCTACCTCTTAACGTCATCAAACTACGTCTCTTGTCACTGTTTTGATTGCAAGACCTCCAGCAATGACATCACATACCTGTGATCAATTAATCAATTGATCGTTTGGTCAACCACACTTTCAAACTCACAAATATTTACAGCAAAAGCAGCAAATCTTCTCATATAAGAAACTTGAACAAGGGAATACTGTGCACTGTAATCATTGATCGATTACTTAAATTGTTTGCGACTGGTTTTCTGATGGAATTTCCCCTTGAGGATCAATAAAGTAATCAATAATGATATTAATAACAAATCAATACATTTGTTTTTTCAGCTCTAAACGAGTTCATTAGTTTACTATAAAGGTACTCAAAGGTGAATCTTGCAATCTCTGGGTTTTTTTACCATTGTGCATATTCAAGCTAGCTGTTTCCTCCATTTCCAGTCTTTATGCTAAGCTAAGCTAAGTTACTGTAACTGTCTTCTGGCTGTAGCTTCAGATTGAACAAACAAATATGAACGTATCATCTTCTCATCTTACTTTTGCCAGAAAGCCAATGTGCATATTTCCCAAAAAGTCACATTTCAGTCACAAGACAGCGTACTACACCACATACTGTAGTATACAATCTAACTTTACATTCTGCGCTCTCTGACTAACAACTATTAAAATACAAGCAAAAGAAGAAAAGCTGTTCGTGTTGTGTTCAAGGACCACGTTCTGTTCAAACACGTGGAGAGGACTGAACAATGGGACTTCTTCCCATTCAATCCATACAACTTACTGGGGTTTATGTATTCAATACATGTCTGCAAATACTCATTAGTGTCAAGGTCGACGGGGATGAACGCTGTGTATTTGCTCAGTATATTGCAGGCCTTGCTGGTGTGAATGGCGTAGAGCTGGTACTTCCTCCCAGAGCCTGTGAATCAAAACAAGCACAAAATGATTAGGTAACATGGTGTATCATAGGCTTTAAATAACATTACACAGTATTATGTAATATTGAATGACAATATTCCAAATATACATGAATATGTGAGTCATACATTGCATTACATGAAATACAGCTTTCAAAGGAATCGTTTGGCATTTTTCTGGGATGTGTTTAATCACTTTTGTTGACAAGATTTAGACAATAAGATGTTAAATATGAAGCTACAACCTGCAGATACGGTAGTTAGCTTAGCGCGGGAGGAAATACCTCGCTTGGCTTTGTCCAAAGAGAGAAAAATAAATATTCCCTGTCCATTGGTTCTTTTGGATAGAACCAAGGCTAGTTGTTTCCTAGATATAGCTTCAAACAGATAAATATGGAAGATTTCTCATCCAGTTCTGCAAGAAAGCAAATAAGCAAATTTCTCAAAATGTTGAACTATTCCTTTAAAGTTGTATCTCTAAAACACATACATTTTAAATTCCTCAAAATTTACTCAAAGATCCCGAATCTTCCTCTAAACACTTAAATTCCAATCCAATAATACAATAAAATAACCTTAAACAGTCATCAAAGAGCTCACCATGCTCGATCTCGCACTCCTTGTCCGCCATGTGCTCAAAGTCGCGTATGATGGAGCGCCCGGCCAGGTGGTGGAAGGTCTCGTTCCACAGCTCCTCGTGGACCTTCTCCTCACGCTCCCGGCCGCTCAGGAAGGGCTCGATGTCGAAGACGACCTCCCACCTCGCCGGCTTCCCGCACAGCATACCGGACACCACGGCCTTGCAGTCGCCTTTGTGCTGGCTGGCTGCACCCAGGTCTGACGTGTGGGGCTCCTGCGGTGTTTCTGCTTGACATAGCTGGTGTCCATACCCATCTGAAATGTCACAGGAGCAAGTTTGTGCACTTGTATTTGCTACTCGAGATGCATTCAAATCCATCTGAAGCTAATCACCTGCATTTGCCCTCTGGATTTGTCTTAAATTAATTCATCACCTGTATTCGTAAAGCTCTCTGTGCTCAGCCTGCTTGAATAAACCCCCAGTGATTGTTTTCTAAAGTGCTACCTCATTTGTTCCTGATTCATCTCCTGGTTAATTTTCTGTTTTGTTCCCAGATTTAGACAAAAACATTTCCTGTCTTCCTCAAGTGTCACCTGCGCTCGATCATCTGACTTCTTCCTCATGTTAGATTTAGGATGGATGGTAATTGTATTGCTTTGATTACTCTATAACTACTTCCGAATCTTCTTAAATGAATAGCTCAACATTTTGGGAAATATGTTTAATTGTTTTCTTGCCGAGAGTTAGATGAGAAGATTAACACCAAACTGTATGTTCAATGTGAAGCTACAATCAGCAGCCAGTTACCTTTGCTTAAAGAAAAACAAAACAAGCCTGCCTCTATCTAAAGCTCACTCAATTACATGTCATATCTTCTTTGTTTTGATTCGTAGGGAAAAAAAACAATATTACGGGTTATGTGTTGGACTTTACCGGTGACAAAAAGATCAATACTATGCTTGTATCTGCCCGATCAATATAACGCAGGAGCCAGGAGACAATTATCTCAGCTTAAGCATAAAGACAGGATACAGGGGCACATGGCTGACCTGACTCTCAAATCAGACTACCAGATCCTCAAAATCCCACTGACTGTCATGTCTGTTTAATCCGTACAGACTCCAGAGGGTCGCTGGTCCTGTGAGCGCATAACTGCTCATGAAAACCTGACCTTGTTATTTTGGTGGTGCAGGCAGGTGGATTTTGTCACCATTAGAGAGAGCGTACGTGAGAGTGGTATTGATCTTTGCAAGAAAATCTCCCAAAACTACTCCTTTAAAAGGATAATCATAATGTCTGAGTCATTTCGGGCAAAGAGGATGATTAAAATGTTGAAGTGCTTTAAGCTGTGTTGATTGCACACTTGCAGATACGTCCAACAAGATAAACAAACAAACAAACAAACAAAAAGCATGCAGATCTATCCAATAAATTCTCAGATCGGTTGTGTTTGCGGTCTCACCTGTGTCTCCGACGCTGCCGAGAGACGGGCTGTCTGTGGACGATCTGGATCCATCTTCCCCGGCGGCGTTGCGTGGTGCAGGCGGTGCACTGCCGCCGAGCTGAGGGCTGTCCTGAGGCTGCGGATGGAAATGAGGCTCCGAGTCGGCCTCCTGCTGCTGGAGCGGCTCCTGCTGAGGGAGCGGCCGGTGGCAGCTGGCAGGACGCCCTCTGGACGACGAGGCACACAGGCTCGCCAACTGCGGCTGGAAACAACAGAAAGTTTTTCTTCATTTAAAAGTGCCCTGGTGCAGTCTGGATTTAATAAGGTATGGAGCCTCATCTGCTACTTGTGTTTCAAGCTCATGTGTGGCGGTGCTTTCAAGTGCGGAGTATTACAAAAAGTCATTTGAGAAAAAACACTTAAGGGGTTCTATTTTTAAGTGCAAACAGTTAGAGACATGTTTTGTTCGATGAAACTCGTGCAAAGCACTTGTAGTTTATTGCAAAGAAGGCCTCAACTAAAAACTATTTTAATGACCGATTATTGTAGTGCTTTTTCTCATATTTTTGGGGGTTTTAATATGTGAGAAAATGGTGAAAAATCCCTTTTTTTTTTTTATAATCAAGCTTCTCATTTTCTTTGTACCAAGACATTCAGTTTATTATCACGTAAGATGAAAATGCTCAAAACTGAGAGGCAAGTCCAAAAGAGTGTCTGGCATTTTGGTATCACTTAAATTACAGTCCAAAAATGAAAGTGTAATTATTTAAGCCCCTTGGATCACCTTTCATCACTTTTATAAATGGAATCATTTTCAATATAATTCAGCTTTTTTTGACAAGAATCTACAAACAAAAAAAGGTTTGACAGATTTCTACAATAGAATGCACCTTTGGCTGCAATCACAGCACTGAGTCTGTCTATTCTTCTTTGCAAAAACCCTCACACTTTGTCAGGTTGCACAGGGATCAAGTCTGGCCACAAATACTCTAATGGGTCGAGGTCTGGGCTTTGACTCGGCCGCTCCAGAACAATCACCTTGTTTGTTTTTAAACCATTTCTGTGTGGCTTCCGCTGTAAAATAAATCATCTCCCAAGTCGTAGTTCCCTTGCACACTGAATCAGACTGTGCTGCAATGATTTCCCATCATTTTACCCCCTGCCTTCACAGTGGTGACAGTGTTTTTCTGTGGTGATGTGCAAACATGCCATCTACTCTGACGGCCAAAAAGCTCCATTTTTGTTTCATCACAGATGAAGAACTTTCTTCCAGCTGACCTTGGAGTCTCCCACACGCCTTTGGGGCGAACTCTCATCGAGATTTAACGAGTTTTCTTCAACAGTGGATCTCTCTTTGCCAGTCTCCCATAAAGCTTTGAATGGTGAAGAGCTCAGAGTCTCTCCGACCTCAGCTGCTGAAGCTTGAAACTCCTTCAGAGTAATCAAAGGTGTCTCAGCGGCCTCCCTCACTAGTCTACTTACACTTTTCAATAACCTTGTTTGCTTTGAGGATTGTTCTGTCTTCATGCTGTAATTGTAGCCATTAATACTGATTAACCAATGACTGGACCTTTCAGACACAGGTGTCTCCATGCTACAATTACCTGAGACGCACTCACTGCACTCGGGTGATCTCCGTTTCACTAATTGTGAGACCACCACCACCAATCAGCTGCACCTCTGTTGAATTAGGTCAGGCACTTTAAAGGGGGTGAATACTTTTCATGGGAATAAGGCGGTCACAACTAATTGACTCTGAAATCAATTAAACTGTGGTTTTTGGGGGGAAGTAGAGCAATCAGACACTAATTGGAGGGTCATTGGTTTGATCCCCGACTGCTGTCTACATGCAAAATACTGAAGCCCTAACTGCTGCATGCATGTATGTATTAGCAGTATGCAGTCTGGGCGGTCGCTAAGAGTAGAAAAATGCAAAAAATGCATTTCAGCTCAATTGCTGAGATGAATTCGATTTTTGCAGAATGATCACATTATTCAAATGCACGCAGCAGAAGGACTGTTCATCCTGTTTTGAGTTTCATCTTCTCACCCCTCTCGCATAAGATGAAATTAATATCTCATATTACTTTTATTTATGTGGCAATCCGCAAACAAATAAATGGAAAGTTACTGCATTAACTTCTAATTATAAGATACAGATTAATCCTGGCATGAGGGCAGCAGAGAGAAGAAGTCATTTCTTCACAGGCCGGTGAATTCTGTTTAGTTACACTGAGACGCTCTCGGAGGGATACTCAAAACTAATTATCAGTCATACATTTCGCCCCTCATTACTGAGGAGAGCACATTAGTCTGTTCTTGATTATACTCCAGTCCAGACATGGGTCAGGTGGCTGTTCAATGTGTCAACACAGTCTGAATACAAATACCACTTTTCCACGTGATTCTCCTACTTTTATAACCATAACATATTTGCTTTATTTAATGTATTTAATGCACGTGTATGTTATTATTAAAGAAAGCTCAGTTTGGAAGCACTGCTTTGAGGTCTGCGCCAAATAACAAACTGAATCAGAAAAAAAACTGCTGACCCACTTTACAAACAAACTGGAGCAGATCATTTGAAAAGCAATCATGTGCATGTTGCTGCTCACAGCGTGGGATCACACCTGGTAGTCGTTCCTCCACTGCGCCTCGTGCTCAGGGCTCATCTGGCCGATCAGCTCCTGGACTTTGGCTCTCCTCAGCGGATTCTTCGCCACCACAGAGCTGGGATCGCTGGGGGTGTAGATCTTCTTGGCAGGGTTGTAGTCCGTTATCTGGTTGGTGCTGTATGCACGCCTCCTTGGAGACGTCTTGCTGTCCAGCCCTGAGGTTTAGTTCAAAAATACAAACAGTCAACAACAAAAAAACCCTTCACAATAGCAATCCACATCATTGTCAAGCAAGTGATTGTTAGTTTTGGCTATTCTGAATTTCTGATTGTTCAAAAGATGTCCACTTCAGCACAGCTTTTCTTTATTG
>JBCAUF010000002.1:24393091-24406188 GCA_038406115.1 Haemulon aurolineatum | reverse complement strand
CTGCTGGTTTCCAGTTGGAAGAGTCACAGGAACTGGGATGACACCAGTGTGGAGCCATACTGGAGAGGTACTCGTGATTTGTTTGTACTACAGGCTGCTGCCTCTGGGGGGCACTGTGCTAAAATGTAATAATATGAAGTACTGAAGTGCAGCAGGAGAAGAATTAAAGTTGTGAAGTTTACAAAAATGAAAAAATCTGGTAAGCACTCATGAGAAAACATGTTATTTATCCTAATAAGAGGAGAGGACTGAATTCCTTTTTAGACAAAACGAGCTGATTGTAGGAATACCCAGACCAACAATTTGTTCATCACATTTGTTATTTACTGAAACCTGCAATTTACACTACTTGAAATATAAGTATTACGCCAAATCTTTTTCTAATACAGTTCGCCAGAAAAAGTGAGACATTTTGCCCAACATCAACACTGGAGTAAAACGAAAAGTCAGGAGTCTTTGGCTGGTTTTCAAGCAACAGATTACACAAGATAATGCCTTGAGGTCACAGAAAAAGTGCGTTTCTATTTCTTGCTTGGATCTAAACACAGGGCTTTGGTGGAGTAGGCTAATATTGAGCCAAAATGACAGACACTCTCAGACAGATACACGACTTTATACACAATCACACATACACACAAAACTCGTCTGCCAAAGAACCTCTTCAGCCTGAGCATTTCATCTATGAGATAAAACAGAGCTGAATAAGCCAGTAAGGTTGCCAATAGAGGCTAAGGGAGAAGAGAAACAGCGAGAGAGGACAGGGAGAGCTCGAGAGGGAGTGGGAGAGCACGGGTGGAGGGTGGAGGAGGGTGGGGGGGGAGAAAGAGAAGCGGGAGGGAGAAAAGGGTGATGATAAAACTCCACTGTGAGCCCTCCTGCAAGCTCAGTCAGAGCAAAGGAGCAACTGAGACCAGAGGGACAGGGAGGCAGAGCAGCAGAGCAGACAGAAAGGGGACCCCCACCACACCACACAGCAAATCACCGCTCTGCCCTCTGACGTGAAACCTGCACGTGGCCTGGGGACCTTGGACGTGCCGCACCTGAGTTGTGTCAGAGCACGCCGGCTACCTGCAGAAGTTTGTTTTTGTTTTTTCTTGTGAGGAACCGGCTCAAACTTTTAAGGGTTGTGGCGGTGGGAGGAGGGTGGGTGGGTGGGCGTGGGAGAGAAAGACAGAAAGATCCAAAAAAACTGGACCTCATCCATCTCCTCTTGGGCTGACGGCACAGACGGGCCGATTTGAACGCCGGGCTGCATCTTTTTTGATGAGAGCCCAAACTCTTGTGGATCTTGCAGCCCTTCCAGCCGCCGCTCGACTTTGACCGGAGACACTGCTCGGCGTGAGGAACCAGCGGGAGAGCGCGCGGCGGGGAAAAAGAGAATATTGCCATCCATCTCTAGCCCCCGCAGCCCACCCTCAGCCTCAGACGCCCCTCCTCTCTCTCTCTCTCTCTCTCTCTCTCTCTGCCTCTTCTTTTTTGCCCCCCTGTGCCCCCCCACTCCCCACCCCTCACCCCCTCCTCCTCCTCCTCCTCTACACCTCACCCCCCAACAGAGCAGAAAGCGTGAAAAATCTCACTAATGGGTTTATTTGCTGTCAGATCTGCGCCGATCTGTCATTCCCTTGGACCATTCTGCTTGACACATTTCATAGTTGAGTAAGCCTCCTGGCTTTCTGGCTAGAGTTAACAGTGCCCCTGCAACGTTGCGCTGGCTGAGAGCTCATCAAGAGGGGAGCGACGGCGGCAGCACTCAGTCTGACAGTCTCTTGGACAGGGAGTCCCTGAAGCTGCATTCCTCTGGTCTCCCGTCTTCCCCCCGTTGGGACTTTGTGTGTGTTTGAGCCTCGTGGGCATCCTCAGCTCGCCAGAAGAAGAAGATCCAGGCTGTTTCTGCAGAGGACTCTTTGGGTTGCTGATTGAAACCTATCTAGTGTGAAGATGCGGTGTGGGGCAGGGCCTCTGGCCGTGGTGGCTGCAGTGTTTTGGACTCAGTGTGTCCTTCTGGACGGGGTGGACGCCAAGAAGGAGAGAAAGAGGCCAAAGGAGGCCACCCCACAACACACAGAGACCTACAATGCTACTATCTCCAACAGCGAAGAGGTCGGCGGAAGCATCAAGGTAGTGTCCAAAACTCTTTAAGTTAAAAATTAAAATGTTTAAGCTTGTTTTTTCATATGATGTGGACCTCATATCACCCACGAGCCAGCTCCTCACGATGATGTTGCATGTAGAAAAACAATGGAGCACATTAAAGTTTGAAGTCAACCTGCAGATATGTGAGATATGTGCAGATTTCTTGTCAGCACAGGCAACATGCAGGGCAAATGAACTGTGGCAAAGGTAAAAGCTGGGACAGGACAGGTGTGCCCCTCTGGGTCAAGCCTCAGACAGTGAGACGGACGGAAAATGTGTGAAACACTAAATGGATGACTTCCGGAGGTATGCCAGGAATGTGGACATCTGAAGGCTGATCAATGCATCAATTAGCGCGCGCTGCGGGTTGTCTGCCACCAATTTTCCAGCACCGTGCGAGCGAAAATCTGGGATGCGGCGAGGGCTTTTCGCGCGTCGGGGGGGGGGCAGAGAGGGAGACGAGAGAAGATGAGCAGAAGATACGACATTGACGTGAAAGTGAAAAACGAAACATTCAGAGTGTGTACTAGCCACGGAGAGTCGTTACCATGACAACAAGTGAAAAAGAACCAACTGTTGTTTTCATTAGCTGCGTTACAGTGGTGCGATTCCATTTTCGGGAGCAACAGTTGGCCCTTGACTCTGTTATTTATTGGTTTATTGCTGGTGTTGCATATTTGCGAGGGTTTTCCAACGGGCTATTTGTTTTGCTTTCAGCCCACCCATTATGTTGGCATTCTCACATAACTCTCACTGCCCTATATACCAGCCTTCAGCTCACTACCGGCAGCCAGTCGCTTGGAATCCTAACCGTAACCTTCGCCGCCTTTTTTCTCCTACCTCCCCACCACCACCACCCCCTTCCCACCTCCTCCGCCCCGTCGAAACCAAGCAGTGAGGTCTCCTTTGTGTCTTTAAGAACACATTGTAGGTGGTTGCGGGCCCGGCGGTGTTTATTTGACTTGGTTCGCCCTGTAAAAGCAGAGGCTATGAAGGATGACCTTGTGTCAACCCTCAAGCCTGCCGAAGATTGCACCCCGCTGGGGATTTCACTCCTCCATCTCGTCCCACGGGGGAGCCACGGGGGTGTCTTCACAAACGCCCCTCCTCCCGAGGTCCCTCGTAGGCCCCCGCTGCCGTGATGTGATGTAACTCCTGGGAAAGTTAGGTGGGCAGATATTTAAAGACCTATGGCGATGTTGTTCCCAGCCCATTGATTCTGTCATTCACAGGCCTAGTCTGACTCCGCTGTGTCTGGGACATCCGATAGGGGCGGTGCAGGCCCCGAAAAACTGGGGCAGCATGCCGTGTAAGCCCCTCACAAAGCCCCATAGAAAGGGTCCTGAAAGAGAACACCTCGGTGAGGATTAGCCCCCTGTGCCTCCCTCTCTAACATTCTTTTCATCTCATCTCCCACAATCAGAGGGTAATGACATAATCACTCTTAAGACGCAGTGTTATGCCAGATAGTGTCTCTGCCAAACATTGTCACCTCTGATGAGAACCTGAGCTTTAAGCTTGACATCACTGGAAGTGGCTGCATTCAAGGTCGCGTTTGTTGGTGCCACCTTATCCAAAAAAAAAAAAAAAAAAAAAGCAAATGCCACACACCATGAAAAGTGGTTTCTTTTCTTGGGTAGTTTGTAAGTTTATCCTATTACACATCTGTTAGGTCCAAGAGAAAACAACATGTCCTTTGGAGCTGACTTGGCAAGAAATTTGTGTTCTCAAACAAGCCAAACATTTACACTCCACATTTACATGTTTTTCCCTTGTGCCCAGTGGAAACAGTGGAAACAGTTCTTATGATGGCATTCGCTCTCTATCTGACCAATCCCGTGTGTGGGCTGTTGGCAGCGTGCAGTCGTACGCTGCATTCCTCGGGAGATTTTCCATTTGAAAGTGATCACAATAGTGAGGTGTGGAGTTGTGCTGTGAGTGGAATTTTTTTAATGAGATGATAGCTGAAGTGCATTTCAAACACAACTGCGATCTCTGCGAATCATCACGTCGGACAATTTTTAGAGCGAAATGTCAGAGGTGCGCACATGTATAAGTCTCATTGCGCCCCTACTCCGAAGATGAGAGGGATCTGTCAATGTTGAGAGCAGTGAGGGATCTGTGATGGCTGTAATTGAGGGAGTCAAGTCAAACATCACGCCTGGCGTGTTGAGTAATGGCTGGGTTTAGCCCCGGGCGAGGGTTTTTGTTTCCTCTCTCTCATCCCCAGTGATGATTAATGCAGCAATGTGTGGGACCTTTTGGATCGACCTGCACACAGGAGACGAGGCCGAGTCCCACAGGAAAGAGCGCCACTGCGAGAGAGCACACACCTTTCATACCCCGCCGATTGGTGTGAACCACCTATAGTCGGCGATGCGTGGCAGTGAACTCTGCGTTCAACGTGTCAGACGACCGAGCAGGGGTTGCATTTATTTAACATTAACATTAAAATTGCGTAATTAAGTCGTCTGAGAGACAGAGCGAAAAGGACAGAAATAATAAACAGTCTTTTATCACTGCATATGAAATCTGAAAGTAAAATAAACCACAGTTTTCACCACACAGACATGGAGGGACTGTTTTATTTGGATTTTGTTTCATTTATAATAGCTCAAGATTGATGCCAGATTTATAGAAATCCCTTAATCTTGCCTGATTCTTATCATGTGCCGGTCATGTTCCTGAAAACATGATTTCAGATGTATTGCTGCACTTAACAGTATTGTGGTCAACTATAGCTTCAAGTGAAAACAACCAAAGTGCTGATGAAGCAACGTGTTTATGTCGGTATCACATATTTACCCTGCAAGAGCATATGGTGTGCTTAAAAATGTGCAGTCGTGTAAAGAAAATCACACAAATACTGCCTTAAAAGTGTTGACATGTTTAAAGGTTTCTGTGCAACAGTCACTTTAAAGGGCTAGTTCATATAAAACATATAACAGATAACAAGAATCACACTTCCTACAGTATCAAAGTAGTTTGACACTTTGACACTTGAAACGTGCCATAAAGGTTTAGTTTTTACACTTTTTGCAGACTTTTTTATCCAGACTGAACAAATGAGGTAAAACGTGTTAATTAATAAGCTTTAGAAGCACTGATAGATGGATTTTGGCACCTTCAGACTGAGTTATACCAGCTATTTTCCCCTGTTTCCAGTTTTTATACTAAGCTACACTAACCGTCATATCTTACAGTACAGACATGAGAGTGGTATCGATTTTCTCATGAAACTCTTTGCAAGAAAGTGAATCAGCCAAATTCAAATTTGTAGTTTCTTGGCACCTTTCATGCAGGCATGTTGTTTTTGAAATGCTCACGATGTGCTCTGGTTTTGCATTTTTATGATAATGTCACCGCCTATCACATTTCTCCGGCTACTTGTGAGTTGTAACCCGAGACGACGCGGGCAAATTAGCTGCATAATAAAAGTAAGGGAAGAAAAATGAGCCACTTACAGTATGTACTTATGTAACATAACGCAGAGCCACAAATTAAAAGGAGGAGGATCTAATGACTTCTTACCTGAAATGTTCTGCCTACAGTCAAACCACGGGGCAAACCTGTTTACCTGAGATGGATCTGGATCACTGGCGCTTTTCAACAGCTCATTTTACCTACCACAGGGAAAATGAGCACTCACTCCAATTTCAAAGCTATAATTCATACACAAAACAGATGTGACACGGCGCTCGAGGTTTCTTTCAGCTCGCGTTGCCTTTTTTTTTTATATCAAGAGGAAGCCAAGACTGTCTCTGGTGATTTCTGAAGCATAAACACAAATTTATTCACTTTCTCTCACACATAATAAATGCATACACACCTCTGTTGGGACAACAGGGAAGTTAAAATCATGCCACATAATAAGAAGCATGTTCAGCTGTGTCATTATATAATAACTGTGTTTCATTTAGACCCCCAAATGGTGTTGCTTCAACATTTGTTGAACTAATAGCAGCATCCTCGTGGTGTGATAGAGTAATTATGTTTTGCACACGGCGCTTGCCAATTGAGTAATAACACAGTGGGGCAAGAACAGAGTCAACATCGCATGCCTAACTGTATTTAGCTCTCCGGCGATAAATCCTCAAGGCAGCCTGTGTCTGTGAAGTGCAGCGGTGGAGAACACGGGGGTGGATGCATGACGACTGGGATGCACGCAGGTTACCAGGATCCCCTCGCCGTCCCACACAGCCTGGGGATCCCTGCCTCCCGGGCAGGGATCGGCCCGGCGTTAGGCCCCGTCCAGCCATGCATGGATGACTGCACAGAGAGCAGCGCAGGGATGTAAAAACAAGGGATTATGGAAGGCTCTCCATCATCCTGTCCGACCTCAAACCTGCCTGTGCAACATTTTTTTTTTCTGTTTTATCGGCAGTAAAAAAAGGTTTCATGTCGTCGAGTGTGTATGAACAGGTAGAAAAACAGATAACACACAAAAGAAAAACAAGATAAGTTCAGCTGCACACATGGAAGAATTCAGGAGCTGCCTGCGATGGAGTAGAGTTGCAGTATCTGGTTGCAGCCCCAGAGACATGTTTTAACAGTTGTGTTTGTGTTTTTGGTGGCATGCTGCCCCAGGGAAATATTTTCCCCTTTTATTGCTTCAAATAAATTCAACCTAATTTTCCCCAAACTACATGACAAACACACTTAAAGCAGTGCTCATAGAAGCATTATTCATGCAGGCCCAAATCACCCTTTTCGGGGTAATAAAATCTTCTTGAGGGCTTCTGTGAATGATCAACAGTGATTACAACTGATTCACTAATTGATCCAAAAAACCCACTGTGCTGTAGGTTAATAAAACAAACTGTTCTCTTTAATCGTGTGCTCTGGGCACGAGGCACAGTCCACGGTGGAGAATACTGTACTTTTGTACTCCTCTTCATTTCAAAAGCACATTTTTTGGCCGATACAGTTGTCTTTCAGATTAAGATTTTACAGAAAAAGACATAACAAGGTTTTGAAACACAATACATTTTTAAAGGTTAAACCACTGCTCCCAAACCATTGTCTTTGGGGCCCCTTGACATGTTTCAGATGCCTAAGAGTTGTTAGCAGTTCTACAAAAGACTTGCTTAAATTTCTCAGAGGGTTTCATTTTAATTAACGAAGCCAAAGGAGGTAGAGTTGCAAAATGTTTCACAACAAAGCAAATATTAGAGATAAGTCCAAAAAATGATTACAAATTCGTGCTGCAGGACTTTTCTCTTCCCCATTAATCATCTCATGACCCCTAAAACTTATCTTGTGACCCCCAAGCTGGAAACCACTGGACTGAGCTCTCCAACTGCATATAAAGAAGTTAAAGGAACAGTTTGACATTTTGTGGAAACATGCTTAATTGCTTTGTGGGGGAGAGTTTAACGAGAATATAGATACCACGGTCATATCTGCTCATTTGATTCATGAATGTCTCTTGACTTGACTTAGCTTAGGATGACGAGCTACTGTAGCTAGCCTGGCTGTGTTGAACCGTAATAAAACCAGCCTTCCAGCACTTTTAAAGGTCACTGATGAACACATAATATCTCATCTGTTTAATGCTATGAAGCACATAAATCACGCCTTTAAGAGGGTTTGTGTTGTGCTTTTTCTCTTGGATGGACACACTAATCTCTCAAAGTCTCCGCTGGTCGCCTAGCAACCGCTCAGAGGATATCGTACCCATTGGACAGATCCAGGCTAGCTCTTCAGGAGTATTGGCCAAAATGTTGAAGTGCATCTAACAATGCCATACTGTATATTATAACTACTTTAATACTTTAAGCACATTGAACATGGTTGTGTTGGCGCTTTTACTGACTGGGATAGGATGTGAATATGCCTCCAAAACCCCGGACACAATGCGTCCCATTCTTCAGACCTGAGCCTCAGTCATGTGTCATGATTTAGAGGATAAACACTGTCGAGAAGATTTAAAGTTTCTTACCTTTTAGACACAATACCTGACACATTCTCCCTCGGTGTGTGCCGCGGAGGCGTGCGCTCACGCCCGCTGACAGACGAGGCCACTCCGAGGCACTCGCACATCAGCGCTGATCAAAGCCCAGGGCCCCGGCGTTGTTCATCAACTCTCAGACTGATACCTGGATCCGCTCCCTCCCCACTTTGTTCACGGGTTGTACGTGCTGATACAAGGGCCGCGCCAGGGAATCCAGAGTTTACTTTACGCCGCAGTCAATAGCAGCGAGTGAGAGATTGAACGCCTCTGACAGGTTTTTCTGTGTCATCGGGCAATATGGTTTTCAGGTCTGCATGTGTGGAGTCTTTGATGTGCTAAGTCGAGACAGAGACTCACCTGCACACAATGAATCAGATTTTTCTCTGGCAAGTTGTGCGAGCCGCCCCAGCTGTTATTATATAGTGTGCGGTGTATGTTATGCTCTGGTGATGCACATGCTTAAAATAAAAACACAATCTGTTTAACTGAAAGAGCAGAGCATTTCGTAAGCTCACTATTAAATTATTTATACAGTGATCTGCTGTTATTTTTCTAGCTCAGAAATGAAGGTAATAATTACCTTGGTCATAGCCTTTCTTCCCTGAGCACAGAAAATCCTTGAGGGCAAGATTTTAATGGTTTAATTACAATGGCGTGTGTTAAAGAGGATAACAAGTACGGCTGATTTCCTGGCAATGATATGCTGTCTTTTTTATTATTATGCAGGGAATGGCTAAGATGTAATTATAAGTAACATGTGTGGGCCAATGTTCACTGTTTCATATCTCTGGCAAAGCAATGATCCATGACACTGATATAAACACACTTTTTATGTATTTATTTATTTTTTATTAGCATCCGCTGGCTCTCTTAATCGGGTGGGCGTCTTTTTGAATATCTTACTTGTCAAAGAGCGTCTGAGGTGATGATTCACAGTTTTACAATCGATTCCAGTGGAAATATACTCAGATTGCCACAGGCGGGGAATACCAGTACAACCCCAGCGCCACCACAACACCCAGTCATCAACATGTTAATATTTGTTCAAGCTTACAGGACTGGTATGTCAACGCAACGGTTTGGAAAGTTTCATGTCTCTACAGTAAATATAAAGCTACAATCAGCAGCCCGTTAGCTTAGTTAAGCTGAGCATAAACACTGGAAACAGCTAGCCGGGCGCTGTCCAAAGGTCTCTGTGTCTTTATGCTAAGCTATGCTTAAAATGAGTGTATCAATCTTTCTATTCAGTCTAACTCTGGGATAAGAAAGCAAATAAGCTTAAAAGTTGTTTTTAACACTATTTTTAGCAGCTAACGACTCAGGTATTTCCATTAGGAGGTGGTAGAGACCAAAACAGAGCTAAAATGGAGTGAATGTTCATCAGGTGGCCAGACACACAGATCCAAATTATTGATAATTTTGCTCTGCAACTGCTACAGTAGTTTGCCATACAATCTAAAATATGTCAGATATGTCAGTGTCACTGCAACAAAAATCAGATATTTCAGGTTCAAGTATTTCCCAAAATGCCCAAACCTATCTATAAATCTTAGAGAAGTGCTTTTTTAATGATTATGAAAAACTGACACGCGGAAAGGAAAAAGCAGTTTATCCAGCAGGCCTCCCAGTCTTATGGAAACATTATTGAGCAGTGTAAAAGTATTCCTTGCCTTGACCAAATCAGCCCCTCTTTTTATCTGTCTCCAAGCCTCAGAATCACAACAAAAACACAGAGCGATTCAACACGCAGCCGGGGCAGCGCCTGTTAAGTTGTTTATTTTGTCTGCTGTCAGAAAGAAGAGAAAGTCACAGAGAGAGAGAGAGGGCGAGAGAGAAAGAGAGAGGGAGAGACTGCTGCAAATCCCACATATAAATAATAATTTTTAGTCCAGTGCACTGAAAAGACAAACAAGGAGTTACTTTGTTGCGGTGGAACTAGAGGCAAGTCTTTGACAGTGAAGAAAGGGGCATGTTGGTTTTGCAGATAAGTGATCCATGTCTCGCTGCCAAACCTAAACAAATTCCATTTCAGGCAGCTCACCTCTGTGGCTCGTCTTTATCTGCTCCTCTATCTCAACTGGAGGCACTTGACATTTTGGGGAAAAGGGTTAGGGGTACGACTCAAAGCTCTCGGTGATTGGAACTTGTTCAGCCTCGCATTTTACCAAAACGAAAACACGTCAGTTTGTGGCATAAAAAAACGTTGCTTCCACAGAAACTTCTTAAAGTGCGTCTCTTATCTCCGTAACAGATCCCAGTCTCCTGTGCAGTAATTTATTATAAATGAGTTATTTCAGATAAGAGGATGGAGCGTACACACAGTTAGGACACAGGCTAACAATCCTAAATCATAGCTCGCCCCGTTGTACATACTGTGTATACATTTGTTATCTTGTTTTGTAAATTTTCCATCATTACTTTACTCAAACCAGCAGCATTAATAAAAGAAAATACTAGTATGTCTTTGTGCGAGCGGGGAAAGTGTTGGCTATTTTGACATGTTGTTATAAACTACAGTAATTGAGGTCTGCAATCCACAGAATCTACATCACGCATACACGGGTTAGACTCATTTTTCACCAGAGGGCTCATGGAAATTTTCATGTGCTGAAAAAAAAAAATCACTTGACAAGGTTTGTTTACATTCATCCAAACTTATTGGGCAAATAAGGACCGACGTGGCACCTGAGTGAATTATATGGAATGAAAAAATAAGCATGAGGTGAGCCTTTTCTCGGAGGAGAATGACGACTAGACTCTAGATGGCTAGATGAAAAGCCTCCTCGAGGAGCTGCAGCCGCCTGGGCAGGAGAGACAGAGAGAAAGAGGTTTCCCTGTGTGACCTTCCTTGGTGTCTGGCACCATTTAATTGTATCTTAGGGCAAGATTTTCCAGTGATGGTTTGAAGGAAGAAATAATGACTCATTGGATTCAGCCTCCTTTGCATTATATGCCATTTGGGCAAAATTATTTAAATATAAAATATATGATTAATCTGGTAAATAGCACTTTTTAAAAAGGCTGAAAACGGTGCTGGCTTTGGAGAAAAGTCTGCATCTGTTCCTTGTTATTGAATCTTGCTTTCCCATCGTGGCACGTGTATGCATGCATTTCACCCTGTCTGATTCGTTTTATTACGCAATATGTAAATCGCTTTAAACTGCCAATGTGTGTGAAATGTGCTGTTTAATAAATTACCTTACAGCTTGCCATCACTTCACCACATCATTACTGATTACACCTTCATTTTCCTTGACACCCTCTGTTTCATTTTGGTGAATATTCGTATTGGCCTCATCATTCATGTGGGAAAATATTTTTCCTCCTGTGTGTCTTTTTTTTTTTTTTTTGCTGCAGATTTCTGACAACCAGAGAGTGGATCCACTGGGATCATGGATGGACTTTGTCAAAAGACCTGTTGGCAACTTCCCTGGAAAGTGTCGCAAGCGCAAACGACCCCTGGTAAACTCAGTCAATGAACTCCGTGTCTTGCAGTATTTCAAAACTTTTAATGATAATTGGCGCATTTTTGGTATTCACCGCAGTGATTGGTAAACAACACGGACTTCCATAATGATTTTAGGATCAGGTTTGATGCATGGCAACCTTTTGTGACCTCTTTCCTCCACTAGCCCGGCCCACCCGGTCCTCCTGGTCCTCCTGGCCCACAGGGACCTCCTGGCTCTCCTGGGGCCGAAGTGACCCAGGAAGTTCTCCTCCAGGAGTTCAAGGAGATGATTAAAGGTAGAAACGTGTTGATTGTCCGACACATTTCAGCTCCTCTTAAGGCTACAAGATTGTTGCTTGAGAAGCTATGCGGAGAAAACCTTTGGTTAAACATTTGCACAATTTTGTGTCCACAGCATTTTTTTTTTGATATTTCATCACATTATAATGAAAGAATTGTTTGCATGTCAACTCGTTCTGCACTGTAATAACCTGGATGTGTTTCTGCCAGAGGCTACAGAGAGGAGAGCAGCAGCCTTGGACAGACAAACCAGCCCCAGCCAGCTACCTACGGCTCTCCTCACCCTGGAGGGGATGACCTCCTACCGACGAATAGAGGAGGCTTTCCACTGCAAGCTCAAGGGACCCGTGGTGGTCGACAAGAAGACTCTGGTGGAGCTCCAGAACTTTCAGACAGTATGTTTGTTTGAAGCCGAGTAAATGTTTATGAACTGGTTCAGCTTCAGCCCTCCTGTGCATGGCTGAAAAAGAAAAGTTTTGGCTAATCCTCCCTCTGCACGGTTACACGCTTTGTTTCTGACCCATTTGCTTCTCTGTCTTAACTGTGTTTGAAAGAGCGAGTGTTTGGTAATCATCGCTTAGTTTGCATGTGGGGGAATTATGAGAGGATCATCCCCTCGCTGGTAACTGGCACTGGCAGAGCATGCGCTGCCACTCAGAGACTCAGACTGGCTCGTTGGTCAAAAATATCTACTTTTTCAATTCTACACATCACTCTCTGGGCGGCATACAAAAGGCACTCTGTCTCCGACTTGGAATAAAGTGTGGAGAGGACAGAAATAGACACTGTTTGAAACAGCATGCTGTAGTGGAAGAACTATGCCTTGTTGGGATGGGCTGACAAGGCTGGAGGAGGGAGGATTAGGCTTTTGCCGAACTATTTAACATGCTCACACAGCACTATGTTGGAATAGTTGTGTTACTATGGTTTTGGAGTGGATATTTTACATGGTTTTGCAGAGTCATGAGTAAAGAGAGAGACAAAGAAGTGGGGCACAAGGATTAAAAATGTGGTCAGAATCCAGGTCTTTAGGGACCTTAAACCTTCATCAGAAAGTGAGACAGTTCATCTGCACTGTAAACAAACATAAACAAACATTGATTAAATGTTTCTGTGCTTTCAGCCACCAGCTAAAGGAGCTTTCCTCAGAGGGTCGGGAATGGACCAGTCCACCGGGAGGTTCACAGCTCCCATCACTGGGATCTACCAGTTCTCTGCAAATGTCCACATTGGTAAATCACAGTATTTATCTTACATGGGGTT
>JBCAUF010000002.1:23354860-23370605 GCA_038406115.1 Haemulon aurolineatum | reverse complement strand
ATGGCAACCAGCTACGTCACCATGGCAGCAGCTTGAAAGAAAACACAACCCAGAGACACAGCTGCGGCCATTTTAGCAGTTGTTGGAAGTTAATTTGTATTTTTCTGTCTAAATGACAGACAAAGAGACAACAAGAGGGTAAAAGCAGGCAACAGGCACTAACAGACCGGTAAATTAAAGACATTTTTTGAGGTGAGACTGTCGCTCTGCTTGGTTTGTGTGTGAATCTGAGTGTATGCATGTCTATTGTGTGTGTGTGTGTGTGTGTGTGTGTGTGTGTGAGAGAGAGAGTGAGTGAGAGAGAGAGAGAGCTGTCTGAGTGTGTGTTTATGTGTGTGGGGGAGGCACATACAGTAAGACGACCCCACCTGTCTGAGTTTCTCCATATCCCTGTAGGGCAAATCCTTGAGATGTACTCTATCAGTATACATCTTTGTTTTTATCCTCCTCACTTCTGAGGCATCATGGAACAGCAGCTTGAATCCTGGAAAGATTCAGTGATAAAAATGTAAATGGGTGCCTGAAATGGGCTGCCTTTAGGTCATGATTTTAAAACATGGAACAAGACACTTCGGAATATGTTTCTTATTCACACACACTGATGGACACACTTCGAATTTTTGTACAGTGTGTGGTACCACAAAATTGTAAACTAGCTTTACATTCCACAATGCCCGTCATTACACCAAATTGACATAAAAATCTGCTTACTTTAATTGAGTTAACACGATGTAACTTAATTACTTACGTTGTGCAACAAACATTCAGTATCAGTATGGAGAACATGAAAACTAATTTTATCGTCAAAACTTACAGTGTATGTAATTTGACATTGTATGACATATGCACTTATGTTCCCAAATTTAAATCCATTCTACATCCTCAGATCCATTCAAACTGAATTCAGGACTTCACTGCAACAATTTTGAACTGTGATCCAAAAAAAAATGTTAAAATCTCGAACATAACCCCAAGTTTTTACATCAAAGTACTTGACACACAGTACTGAAGACCTCAGAGGGGAGTTAACAGTGGGCTTACCTTCCACAAAGGTGTGGTACAGCTGAAAAAAGCGGGGAAACCGCCTTTTGAGGAAATTCTCATATTTACTGTTTGCCCTCTGGAGCCTGGAGGCAACATATCGACCAATACCTCGCCTGACTTTGGACGATGAGTAGGGTCTATACAGGGGCAGCCTGTAAAATAGAAGAGGGTAAGCATGAATTACTCAATTCCTCCTAAAACACCATCACAGCACTGTGCAATAATTACTATTCCACTGTGCAATTTAATACCTCATATGCAACTGCTTCTGTTGTTGTGTGTTTTGTTTTGTTTTTCCGATAGTATTACTTATATTGTTTATATCTATAACACTACTACTACTGCTGCAGCTAATATAATAAGAATAATGGTAGTAATAATAATGATAATAATAACTTCCACATTGAATTGTCCTTTGAATGAGAAATGCATTCAAATAGACAATCATAAATTCAGCTGCATAGAGTAAAATGCCGGAAGTTATCCACACCTTCAATAGTGGTGTTTTTTATGTATGAAAGACAAAAATAACTTGGTAACGTTAGTTGTGCCGGACGTGTACCAAAGTGCCATAAGTTAATTTAGACGTGAAGTGGACAACTCCCCTTTACATACTGTCATATCTTTTTAAATATGTCTTGTCCAGATATGCAGGTAGCTTAGCACTGGGTCTAATTAAGATGTGAATAAACAAACAAATATTGACTGAATTAAGATGAAATGACTTTTCAGACTCACCTGGACTGACAGGACACATGAGGAGAGTACAGGACATTAGGTATCCTGTTTGTCCTGAGACCACACAGTCGGATCAAAGACAAGCGGCTACACAGCAGCCCCGAACAGGACAGCGCCATGTTTGACAACTGCAACACCCGCGGGATTACCGTAATGATGCATGTATATAGCGCAAGGCCAAAAGGCCCGTTTAGTTACCATAATGTCTGGTGTGCGGGTAACCGATAAATGAAAATAAATGAAAGTTGTTAGCGCACTGATTTTTTTTAGATGTTTTAAAGCTTTGGTTAGCTTTAAAAGTCACACTGAATATCCAGAAAACATACACTACCAATTAAAATTAAACCCACAATCCTCCAATTTAAGTTACATTGTTGAAGGACAAAATACAGTACATTACTTCGTCCGTTAAACCGTTAACCCGTTAAATTCACGATTGAGGACAAACTTTTCAATTCATTTCAAATGTAGTATGGACGTTCAGATATTTTTCCAGCCCACCACATTTAACACATTTTTTGCAAAGGTGCTGTGAGTTATAGTATCGATTTTGGGATTAATTTTGTAGTAGTTTTTGTAATTTCAACAAAAACTTTACATGCAATTTTGTTTGAACGGAAGTCACGTGATTTCGCTGGAATTTAAGTAAAGGAGTCGATAGCATCGATACACGGAGTCACGAGGTCCGGGCCTTTTCAATCCTCCTGAGCTGCATGCAAACAAAGAAGAAAGGTGCACAGAATACTTTCCGTGTTAACACTCCTTTTTTCTCCCTACTTCCCGACTGTAGCTACTTAAAGCCGATGCTCAAAACCTCATTAACCTTTAAAACGAGCAACTTTTGTTGTCATGTGATCCTCCTCAACTAGTTCATCGGTTTGGTAGACTTTCAAAGATTTGCTAGCAAAATTGCTTGCCATTTTTTTCTGCATGCACGATAATATTCGACAGGTAGCCAGTTATAGCTCGTTTTTTTACTCATAGATATTCTTAAATATTGCTCTAATTTAAATGCAATCATTAGTCTTTGTATCCAGGTAAAACTTGGGCCGCATGCTGTGCTGCAGCTGGCGATACGTGGTACTACAGCAGATAATTTGGCCTCCAAGTGCAGGTAAATTACCTACCTCCCGGGCTAGGAAGCACAATCCAAACTAATTAAGATTAGAGAGGATAAGTAGACAATACTTGCTACATAGTATAGCCTCTGCTCCAGTGTGATTTTTTTAATCATTTATTGCATTGCATTTGGTGTTTTTGAGTATGACATTAAAACCAAACCTGCAGCAGCAAGCAAACCAACTGATGGATTATTTGGCTCACCTGTTGGGCTACCTGCAGAACCTCTCAGATTTATAGGGATTTTAATGGCTTTTCATACTTCATGTGCATCAAGTAACCAGTGTTTTGTTTAGTTTTGTTTTGCATTCTCGGCTCATTTGAATTGTCTCTCTCTGTGTCCTGCAGAAAATCAGACATGTCAACTGTAATCAAATTTGGAACCACCAGCAGTCCACCCAGGACTTCTGGTGAGAAGGTACCCATGGAAGAGGACTATGGTAATGCTTGAGATATTCTTCCATATTGTCAGCATCTTGTAGTAAATATTAATGGGTAACAAAGTGTATTCATCTCTTCACCTCTGACTTTAAAGATGAAAAAGGAAACCATGACCCGGACAAACTTTTCCAGTGTCCTTTTGACAAGAACCACCAGATCCGGGCTTCCCGCTTCCCCTACCATCTCATAAAGTGCAGGAAGGTGAGTCGGGCACTGGTGCAAGAACATGCATATGATATGTATAACTTGGTCAATCTAAAAAATACACACATCCTCTGTTTGTTTTGACTTGTGCACTTATTTAGACAAAATTATTATTGCCAATAAGAACAAATTGGTTCAGTGTGTCTGTAGGCAGGTACTAAAGAATCCATTATATCACTAAGGTTGGTTCCAAATGTCCAGATTTCATCGTCCTTGCTGACTCACAAACTTTGCGAGCACTTTCCACTAAGCTTTCTGCAGACTTCACTTGATTTAATTACCCACAATTTATTGCCATACAGACATGACGTTGCATTTTTCCAGCTGCTGACTTGAAAACGTATGAATGTTTAAAACAATTGCTTTATTAACAGTGAAAGCAATATTTCTGGTTTCGAGCACTTTAAGTTATTCTGTCTCCACCTACATGTTGGGGTTATAGGACTACAAGTTGCTAAGTTGTCAGTCTTGTTGCCATAAGTGACCATTACCCAACTTATCTTTTCCCTGTTGTAGAACCACCCAAAACTGGCCAGTGAGCTAAAGACCTGCCCTTTCAACGCTCGTCACCTGGTCCCGAAGCACGAGCTGACGTACCACACTGAAACCTGCGCGGACAGGCTATCTGTGGACCATGAAAACGGTAAGATTATCACTCAATTGTCTCCTCTTTCTTTACACTGCAGAATTGACGTGTGCCTACTGTACAATGTTTTCGGGTTGAATTACGTTCTCTTTCCAGGGGGAAGCACAAATGGACATAGTAGGTGGCAGGTCCCAGTCAGTACTTGGGTGAACAGGGAAATGACTGAGGATTGGGATAAAGGTATTCGTTTAATTTTTTTTTAATAAGTACAACTTTTCCCAAAATGGCTTAATAAAGCAGCAGTTACTTCTGGAGTTATATTCTCTTTCTCCTCATGTATGCAGAGCCACACCTTGAACGCTGATTGCTAAACGATGTTTCTCAAAGTAATGAAGTGGTTTTTGTTTGTTTCTTGTCTTGCAGAGGCTGATGATTCTGCTGCTCCATTTGTGTGGGGTGTGAGTACAGTCTTGAATGAGAAGTAAGTGGTCTGCCTCGGCTCTCAGCACTCATCTGTGCATATTTTCTTTGTTTGTTTTTTTTTAACTGTTGTTTTGTCTCGTTTCCCTGCAGACCGGAGGTGAGACCCACCAACAACCTGGGTCCAGGCTTTAGACCCCCTAACACCCTCCCATGGTCTGAGTTTTAACTCGGGACTCAACTATTTTTCTGTCTGTGGTATTTTTTTAAAAATTTGTTCAGCTGTTTTTTCTGATGTGAAGTTTTTAATTTTCACAACTGTAAATTTAAAAATAAACGTTTGGTTGCAGAGAATTTTAGTCACCTGATGTGGCAAGTAACTTGAATGCAGAGTACAGTGACAGTTGAGTGGCACGTTGACACCAGCGCCTAAGTTGTTTTTCTCTATTCCTCTGCATTACTCCTTGCATTGGTTAGACCTTGTGAGTTATTGCTTGTTATGTTAAAGGTGTTCATTTCAAGTAATTTAAGTGCTAAATTGTGAAAAGGGTGAATTAAATTGTAATGTGCAAAACCTAAACACTAGCAGTTTGACCATAACATGGGATGGGGATGAGTTTTTCCCTTTATTCCATAAAAGTTTCATCACAACTTATGTATAATATGCATAGAGTAACTGCCTGGTCATTGCCCCTCAAATCACCCTGACGACTTATTTACTAGAAAGATGTGTTTTTAACTCTGATTTTGTTTGGTGCTTTAATCCAAAGGGCAATAAAGTGGTGTATGGCAAATGCACATACAGGCTGCTGTCAGTGTGCTCATTCTTGTAGTGTACTGATATGCTAATATGGTATTCATTCTGTGGAACAACCTTTTTTTATGATTTTTCTCAATAGTTCAACAAGTTGAAGTATTAAATGGACTTTTTACAAGCTAGGCTGAAAATATGACTCACTTGAGTGTGAACATTCGACTGTAGGATTAGTTTCTGTAAAAATAAACATGGCTGAAGTGGAAGTCGCCTAAAGACAGTTGGTATTTAGTTCTCTCAGTGTATAGACACAAAGGCTCGAGTGATTTACTTTACTGATCATGTGAGACGTGTTGCATGACACGGAAATGTTCACAGAAAAAGTGCAAATGTTGAATATATTCAAAACGCATGTCTATGGATCATTGTATTTATGCTGATGCAGGGTAAAGGTACGCTTGAGCCAAGAGCTTAAATCTATGATTACAATACTCTAGAAATGATTGTGAAAACAAATAAGAAACTAAGAATAATACACATACACTCATACAAACAAGGAGAATCAAGAAAACAATTTGGAAAAGAGGAAAAATCAGCAGCTATAGATGCTGCAAATTCAAACATTAATGAATATGAATGTATTTATGGCATATTAAAATATTGTTGCATATTTTTCATCTGGAATGTCTACTGAATGTCTTTAGTTTTTACAATGATAAATAGTTTTTCTTTCAAGAATGCTCTTTCCAAGCATGGGACAAGCTGTGTTAAATATAACTGTCACTGCGTGGCCACTAGGTGGCAGTGCTTGTCAATTTATAACTCAAGAAGTGATTGAAACACTAACATAATGACTATATCCTCCTACTTCCCAGCCCTTTTGAAACTTAAGCCCTTTGATTTGATTATCTCCGATTGATTCAAGCAGCTCCTCTGAGTATCAAGCATTTTCAACACAGGCATGCTTCATGCCCAAAGTGCCACACGGTAGGCGGTTGACATTCAGCCTTCATGTTCAGAAAATGCTCCACGTGAAAGCTATAGGAGTGAGCCCCCACGTGATGAGTGTCAGGGTAATCCCAGTGTGTAGGCAGCTAGCCAGCGCACTCTGTCTTATCTAAGTGGCATTATTGATTTCATGTGATGACTGTCTATTTTAGTTGTGGCTATTACTGGAAGTGTTCAGACAGGCTCTGCTCTGCCCTGTCACCATCTGGAAGGATGAGATATGACTCCTCAGAGCAGGGTACGTGCCGGACCCCTGGTCTGTACAGAACCTCTCGTGTCTGTCGAGGAATCACTGCCTCCTCTTAAATGTATTTCTGTGACTACCCACACAGATTGTGTACTTCTCTACATGGAGAAGCTCATTCCAGTTTTGAACTTATGAACTTGTCAGAGGCGAGGCTTAAATGCCATATGGTCCCATTTAAAGCCCAAGTTGGTGATGTTAATTGGTTCTGTGCAGAACCCACACCTCCATGTCATTGTGCATTGGACCTGCAAGAAACTGCCAGTAGGAACTGATGCAGCCAGTTGAATATGACTCAATGTTCAAAAAAAGAAATCTGCATTGAGCCAGATATGAAAATAGCTCTTCAGATGGGCTCTGATTCTTAAATACTGTGGGTGTTTATCTCTGATATTTCCTGATGGGAATCTATTTTGGAGGACAATTTTCATTCATTAATTTCCACAGAAGTCAAAAATGATTCACATCGGACATGAAAAGGGTATTAAGACAAGATGTAAAAGAGAAAACAGGTCAAATAACATAAGATTAAATAGATGATAGTAAAAAAAAAAAAAGTACATTTAAAAGTTGTAACTCATCCAGGTTAGGGTTATTTTTCCTGTTTGATAATGTTATTGATCAGGAATAAAACATTAGTGATGAAAACCCCTTCCCCTCCTTTGGACGAGATATAATGCCAAATCCATGATTATACAACCAGCATCATGAAACTAAATAGCCTTAGTACAGCGTGTCAACCGAACGCCCAGTACAAGACACTGTTAGGATGGCATGTACTGTACTGTAAGGCTACTGGTGGAAAGGAATGAACGTCCCTTCGTCCCTCCGGTCACTGTCCCCATTTGAATGCCTTGGTGTCTTAGATTAAAGTCCAAAAATAAGGTAAGAACCAAAAAACAAATGTATATGAAACTGCTTAATGATGTCATGACACTTTGGAGGCCTCAGACATATGCTGAAGATGATTATTATTAGCTGGTATGACTCACAATATCAGTCATGTAGTCTGTGAATTTCTTTCTTACAGACATTCATGGTCCCCAGAGGATGAATCCTAAAGACTTTGATGATCCCCATGACGTTTTCTCTGCTGCGACTGTGGGTTTCACGTTTGTGGCTTCAAGTGAAACATCTCAACAGGTAGTGAAATCTCAAATGATTCAAGATTCAAGAAGCTTTATTTATCCCGAAGGAAATTGTTGCAATACACGGTAGACAGTAAGAATAGGCAAGTATAAGATAAGTAAATAAGCAAGTAACTAAACGCAACAAAGTGCAAAACACAATAAGAGTAAGGCCAACATAAAATAAATAAACAGTAGCTAAACTAGCCTAAATGTAACAATGCCACAAAATGACAGTTAACATAGGTATGTGTAATATACAACAATGCACACTGAACAGATTAGCAGCAAAAAGTGAATGAGGTAAAAACAAGCAAAATTATTTGCTTCAAGGACTTTGGTTTATGACCAAATATCTGCAAAACTAATGACAATCCCATGTGTCAACTGTACACCAAACTTGAGATGGTACTTATACCATATATGTAATATATCCATTATTTATCCTTGAGGATAAACAAAGTAATTCCTATTCCTATAAAGAATAAAAGATTATAGATAAGTACATAAGAGAGCCACAGAATATTTCATCTGATGTCTGAGTCACCTGATTCCGACACTTGACCTTATTTAACTTGTACATATAGGATTGCCATAATCTAAATCTGAAATGATATGTCACTATGAATTCAGATACCTGCTGCTTGTTTAATATTTTGATTTGGGTGCCTTTGTTACACAGCAGAGAGGTTATATCGAATTGCTGATCTCACTGAGACGTGACTCCCATGAAACTCATCAGGCTCACGCTGGCTGCTGGTCACTCTGCAAACAAGTCTCAGGCACGCACCCCGGGTTTGTTGCCCACAAGTGAAACCAAACCCTCTCTGTTGATCTGGTTTTATAAATGTGACATTCTCATATTCTTGCAGACATAAGACTCCTGCACAATGTGGAATGGAGTGGACATTTTGTGCTCTGGAACCGGCCTCTCCCCCTGTAACCCTGCCTGAATCCTGTGATCCTCCATTATCACTGGCATTTCATACCGCACTCGGGCAATTCACATTAAAGTTGCTCTCGTTTCCGTTGAGGCATGCTGGGTAGAGACCGTAGCAGAGCTGCCCTGCCCACCTTATCATCATTGGCTCACGATCGCTCACGTAGAGTTATGCAATCAAAGTGATGCCAAACTCATCCAACTCGTACATATGCAAGCTTACCAAGTCCTCCAACTTGTATATTAAGATCAGATGAAGAATTTCAGAACCTGTAACTTGAGAGAAACACTGGATTAAGTCTCTGCTTTGATATGACGTCGGATCAGTTCGGATTTCTAGTGACACTAAAGGTGATAGACCTACAGTGTGCCACACAATGTGCAGCTGAGGGTGGATGTGAACTCTGTGACTCATAGTGACTCAGTATTATGTTTTGTAGTTATACTGTATTACATTAGATGGGTGATAAAGAATGCAATGCACTGAATACAGTATATCAATGTGCCGGTGCCACTTTATAAAAAGACACGGAAGAATCAGTGCAGGGTCTAGGATTTTTCTGTGATTTTTGAGTTTCTCCCGCTTAGAGAAAGTGACCAATCAGAGCTTAGCAGACAGCAATAGGAATGGGGACATCGTCTTCCTCCAAAGCTAGCTTTTTATTTGTGAACAAGAGCCAAAGAGACCAAAGAGAGTTGTTGTTAGCCACCATGCACCATCATGCCAACTGCAAATAAGCATTCCTTTCTGATTGGTGAGGGTAAAACAAAATCATCCTAGCAAGGTAAAAAAAAAAAAAAAGGCTCCTTTCGCATTGGTTTGCAATTTCATATACTGAAGAATTTGGACTGAGTTGGAGACTGAGTACTAAGAGTTTGAGTTTTGAAGGACTGATGAAAAATGTTTAGACTTCTTCTTTCCTTTTTGACGTTACATTTTTACATTCTAAACTATCACCTATTAAAGAATGGTGACCAGGAGGGACACTGGCCCGAACATTTTACACTTTAAAAATAAACTTGTCTGTGCTTTCTGCTGGTCGAATTCTGTAATGGAGACACCTTTTTTTCTTTTTCTTTTTTTTGATCGGACAGCTGTTGACAGACAGCAAACAGTCCAGCAAAGCACAGAGAGCTGGAATCAAACCCGCGCAGCTGCTGAGGACTCAGCCTCGGCACACAGGGGCGCACACTCTACCAGGTGAGCTTGGAGACACTTTTCTCAAACATATCTTCAACATCTCTATGCACCCGTGCAGACATTGGCAATAAGCTGATATCGCCTGACATGCAGCACACTGGCCTAGTTATTAGTCTAGCTCTGCTGTGGATGCAGTCTCCCTCCTTGTCTTTGACCGTGTGTCTCTCAGCTCATCATTACTCAGCAGGCGCAGCATGTGTTTAGCCCAACTCGTAGCTTGGCTTCAGGTGTGGTGATGGCAGTTGGCCCGGCGACTACTTCAGGGACTTCCATAAGAATTTTGCGCCACCGTGGGGTTGACCTTTTTGGTTTTCAGTGAAATGTCTCAGCTATCAGATTGATTACCGTCAAGTGTGCTAGCAGACCTTCATGACCCCATCCTCATGATGGCTTGTCATAACTTTGGTAATTGGTTTTTGTGCTTCAGCTTATGTTCACGCTCAAACAGCCTCGCTTGTCATTCATGATCCTGAGCCTCTGTATTCCCGTTGTTGGACCAATAAGAGATCATAAGAGACCTACTTTTATTGCAGTGACTTGCAGTTTTTCTTTACAGTTATTTCAAAGTGTACATTCATGTTTTGACACACACACGCATGCATGCATGTCAGAGCATGGCACTATACAATGATGTAAGTAGTCTGGGACACTTGAGACCGGACTGGGAATTCCACCGGCTTCTAAAAAGAGCCCAGCACATAACTGGGAGGGAGGTGGATGGGTGCACATTTTTCAGCGGTATGTTCTGTTCTGTTGCCAAAAGAAGAAGTTACACTTGACTCAGGCTTACAGGCTGCTGGCACAGCACGTCCACACAATGCAAGAATAAACAGTAGACTAACTCACTCAATATAAAGCAAAAGATTGTGCAAGTTTAAAAAGAATGAATGACTCAACCTCAATGAGAGGAACTACATATCTCAATATACATTTCTAAATATTTTGGGTATAGATGACAAAAGCATTTTTAATATCATTTTTATATTTTATTTCATATTCAGCGGCGGTAAAATATAACTTCTTAGTATGTAAAAATAAGAGGCCCAAAACTAAATGACATTTTCCAGTTACAGCAGCAAAAACACCAGCAGGCTGAAAACTCATTCAAAATCATTTACTTACAAGACCAGTGTACAAGACTGCACTGGGTGATACACAGTATACAGTATTAGCTGCTCGATGTCAATTCATGATACATGAATATTACTACTTTACTTTCACCAAGTACAAATGGTGACACAAAATATAAAGCAAACTGGAGATTTGAGCGACTGACGCTTTGGACGTTGATGAGCGTGGACTCTTCGAACATCAGTTTGGGGGTCAGGAAAAGTGGTTCTGTGAAATAATTTGCTTGTTTGGACATGTTGTGTTTGACCTAAACAGAAATATAATGCTTCATCGGAGAGCAAAATCATGACGCTCATTACACCCTTGACATGATGGCACAGATATTGTTTGTCTTCAGTTTCCTCCATCAGAAATGTTTCCATTCATGGCACGTTTTTGTATGTAAACAGTCACCTTTTTTGGTCCATGAGCTGGCCAGTCCAATTCCCTCTGCAGAGCGTACAATATCCAGGAAACACAAACTAGGAGGAGCATTTTGTGTTTGCTCCATATACATGTTGCTTCTGCAAATTTTTTATAAATCATTCACTTTATAATTCAGAAGTAGCCCTTTTTCCTCTGTAGCTGCACAATCCCTCAGGATCATTATTCTGCTTAGCTTCTTGCAGTTTCACTCAGTACCACCTGAAGCATGAGTGCTCAGTCTGTTCTCTTTGGTTCTCATGTGAACTCCAGATTTTTATATCGCAGGTGGTCAATATCCCATATCGCACTCAAAACGGAAGCGTATCCATGAAGATTTTGTCCACAATCGGCGGAGGGGGAACAATATCTTCTAGTTTAAGGTAAAAGATACGCTGGAGGCCTTGGGTGCACAGAGTCCTGAGCTCAGGCAGCTTCCCGAGAAGTCTGGACAAATAATTGGGCCGCAAAGAGTCAGAGCCACAAGCAGAAACGTGATCTTTAAGGCAGGTGATGAGCTGGCTCTGCAAGTCCTCCACACGTCCTGGCTCCTTGAGACCATGTCGGTCTGCAGAAGAAAATACGATACGCTTCAGTCAGAGAGAGTCAGAGAGAGGCTAAAGCTTCATTATATTGATTTTAAATAAAGTTATAATTTAGAAAAAACACACACTGAAAATAAGAGACTGCACACTTAGAAACCATGCAAGGAAAATCTGATCGATTGAAAGTTTTTAATCTACAAATTTGCACGTTTTATTTAAAAGGTCCGCAATTTTGGCTTGTATTTACAAAATCTCTATGCAAAGCATTAACTATACATCATATTAATGTGCTTAAGTGGATACAAGCTGGTGTTGTCAGCAGTGTTTAAATGCTGCTACAGCTGGGACAGTAAACCTGCATTGTGGTTATGTTTAGTCTGCTGTGATATACTACATCGTCTCTGCACTATACTGTACGTGAGGTCATGTTACATTTTGTCATACACCTGTTGTGTCAGTCCTGCATTATGTAACCGCCTTGTATTATCCACACCAGTGAAACCAGATTCCTCGTGCAAACCGTTGTCCCATCGCTGAATGAAACTAACTCTGATCCCGATTTAAATTGGGACAGACAAAAGCAGGTCTAACCCCGATATCTCTACTTCTAATGTCAGATGTGTCAAATGGGGTTATAAACAGGATGCCTCGTGCGCTTACCAGTGATTATGACGAGGGCTGTGAGACAGGAGAAGGAGGACACGTCCAGCTTCATGCGATGGAGGGCTCGAGAAAACTCCAGGATGGAGTCGATCCAGTCCCCAAAGCCTCGGACACACTGCATTTTGTGAAGCACCGCCCCGTTGCAGAAGATGAGCTTGTCCGTCTCGGGGTTGGAACTTCAAAAGACAAAAAAAAAAAAAAAACAACATAGTTTGTTTATTTTATCTAAAGAGGAGTTCGGGAGTTTTACATGTAAGTTGCATGCTAAACTCGATGAAGCTGCACTCACCGATATGCGAGACGCAAGATGAAGAGTTCGACAAACGCGGACTCCAGCAGCAGCTCCTGGTCCTCTGAGGAGAACTCGGAGAACCCTGGGATGCTCTTCGCCCACTTCCTGATGACCTCCATGGAGGCTGTGAGTAAGTCGTAAAACCGCTTGATGTCATTCGCGTCCTCTTTCTGGTTGGGGCTGACTTCCGTCTCGTCATACTGAAAAGTGCAGACAGCAGAGAAGCTCAATCAATCAAATGTTCCTGAAGAAGTGCAGGTGATTCTGTTTGTTGTGCTCTCTTTTTTTTTACCTTGGAGTAATCCAGTTTCCCGACGCCGGGGTTTGAGTCAATGTGGGCCCTCACGAGCGACGCGATCATGCTCACCGGAGACACGGCGGGCGTCACGTCCTGGACGACTTTGGGTTTGGACGGCAGGCGACCCCTTCGACCTTTCAGGCTGTCCGTTCTCACAACTGTGGAGGGGAGAAAAAATGGCATCAATGGTTAACTTTGAGTTTGGCATCACCATAATTCAACCGCCGTTCATCTGGGTTCGAAGTGAACTCACCTTCCCGCACCATGCCCACGGCTAGGCACTTCTGGAAGCGGCAGAACTGGCATCGATTCCGCCTCCTCTTGTCCACGGGACAGTCTTTGTTGGCGAGGCAAACATACTTGGAATTCTTTTGTACCGTACGCTGTGAAATAACAAGAAGAATTTTACTCTTAAACCATCTCATCTCAAGGACTGGTGCAAACCGTTCAATGCTGTATTGACCAGCCAGATCTTTATTACCTTGAAAAATCCCTTGCATCCCTCACAGGTGCGAACGCCGTAGTGCTGACAGGAGGCATTGTCCCCACACACCGCACAGCAGCCCTCATTTCCACTGGGGCTTTTTAACTTGGGCGATAAGCTCCCATCCAGCTGGTCAGTGCCATCGAGGCTGCGTGCCTGCTCCATCACCAAGGCGGGGAAGTTCATTGCGGACGGGTGACTGTGGGTCAGCGTGAAAGGATCCTGCTCTCGCAAGTGCGGCTGACCCAAATGGGACATGTCCTCCAAAGACCCCGAGCCGAAAGTGAAGAACGAGGGCGCGTGGGTCGCCGAGGTCTCCTCTGTCGCCCAGTATCCTGGACTGGGGGAGTACGGCCCGAAGGCCGAATCCCAGTTGGACGTGTGCTGACCCTGGAACCCGGGCGTTGAAGGAGAAGAGGCCGACGCCGGGCTGCCGAAATAGTCTGACCCTGCGGGGGAGGCGGCCTCATCCGGGTAGCTCAGCGTGAACGCTCCCGGGTAGCATCCGTAAACCTGGAGGTCATCCAGCTTGAAGGGGGTCTCCTGGCCCGACAACGACGACGGGGCGACGTGGGCCGGGGCGGCGGTGAACTGACACGAGTACGCATCAAAGTCGCCCGCCTGAGTGCCCACCAGGGAGTTGATGCTTGGCAGGGATGGAGCAGAGAGGTGGTCCCGCGGGCTGCTCATATCCACGGCGAGCCTGGAGATTAAGTCTGCGCTTTGAAGCTCCGAGCTGCCAAGGTTGACCTCACAGGGCTGAGATCCATGCTGGGGGTGTATGCAAGTCATGGCTGCAAGACTGAAAAAAGACGTAATCAAATATGTTAGAGCCAGACAAGCTTGTGTTTCAGGTCTTTATCTTAAAACCTTCAAGCCATGGTCAGTTAACCCTCTAGGGATCTCCAGAGCAAAAAAAGAGGGGCTGGACCCTTGTTTTCATTCTCTTTGCTCTTGTACAGTATTCATGTGCTGGAATATTATAAGAGCCTGCTATGCATTAAAGAATAATTTGAATTGATTTGGATCTAAAAGTTTAATTAAATGCATTTAACCCAAGTTAGGTTATTCTCAATGTACCAGAGGCTCTTGGAGGCTTTCAGGGACCCCGAGGGGGGTGTGGCGCCCCAGTGCAGGTGCCTCAAGCAAGACAGGGGCTGCACAGAAATGAACAAGCACCCGTCACTTTCTGAGAA
This sequence comes from Haemulon aurolineatum, assembly GCA_038406115.1. Classification (NCBI taxonomy): domain Eukaryota; kingdom Metazoa; phylum Chordata; class Actinopteri; order Lutjaniformes; family Haemulidae; genus Haemulon; species Haemulon aurolineatum. The sequence continues at coordinate 23,355,768 of JBCAUF010000002.1, read as the reverse complement.
AACCTAGATGGTGCTCTGCTCTTAAATCATCTTATCTTACTTGGGTAGTAAATATGGTAAGCTGCAAATGCCTGGAGGTACAGTAAGCGGGGTTGGCTTTCAAACAGAGAGGCGCACGATGCCAACTTGTAAAGGCACATGTCAACCCATACGGAAAACACAGGTGCCACCTCTCCCCTGATGCACTTTTTAATTTCCAATAATTTAATCCACAACTCAAGCACGTTTTCATACAAATATAAAATGATGACAAGGTCCAAACTTCTTTTTTCTCTGCTCAATGAATGAGGAAGAAGCGACTTCAATATTTAGAAATAAGTTAGATCAATATTAATATTAAAAATATTAAATATTTCTTACCTGTTTTGTCCGTCTACAAGTGTTTTGAACAGTCTGTACTCCACACAACGACCATCAGTTTATGTCAAGTGCTTCCCAGCCTGAGCAGCAAGTCCCTCCGCTCGCATCGCGGCAACACTTTTATACGCTTGGCTTTATTGTACCCATGACGTCTGAGAAAGGTTTCCATACAAGGCCGGCCGGTGGGCGGGGAGATTTCCAGTCCGCGTCCAATCACGGCGCGCGCTAGAGAGAATAGACGCTCGATGACGCACTCCGTGATTCCGTTGACGTGCGTACAGCGAAGAACCGCAGCATTGTCCGCCTCAGACACCACACACACACACTCACTCACACTCTCACACACATGCGTACAGGCACATGCAGCTAAATAAAACCCAATAAAGCCTAATAAAACCCAATATTTTGAGATGACACATGGCCAGCGTGCACAAGCGATATGAAATCATACATCTCATACATAAGTGCTCCTTTTTTGTCATGTCTTTGCTGGCTGAGTGGAAACATGATTTTATGATTTATAAACAGGAAGTCACAGATGCTCAGAC
>JBCAUF010000002.1:23283239-23297097 GCA_038406115.1 Haemulon aurolineatum | reverse complement strand
GCCCGCCCGCCTGCCTGTCTGTACTCACATTCAATGTACTGCTGTAGCTGGATAAAGTCGACAGGGCTCAGTTCCTTCACCTCTGGGTTTGTGGGGGTGGACATGGTGCCTGCTTCTGCACTAACTGCCTGCCTGTGCACAGGCGAGAGAACACAGTGAGATATAGACGGCGGAGAAAAGAGAAGGTGGGTGCACACAGGAGCCTGCCTCTTTGGAAAAAAGAAAAGCAGTGCTGCGAGAGAAAGATAGCATCTCCCATCTCTCGCGCTGGAAAAAAAAAAAAAAAAAAAAAAAAAAAAAATCCCTGATTGTCGACAGGGAGAATTACACTCCACATCCAAAAGTATGAGTGAAGCTGAGATAACTGCAAGAAAACATGTAACACCGTGCAGAGCGTGCACACGCGAGAAGTCCTTTCAATTTCGGTGAACACAATGAATTATTACAATCTATTTCACAACAGCCAAACAGACATGAGACAGTAGGGTTGCATGAAATAAATAAGGCTCTGTTCCATTTAGTGTCGCAGGGCCTTTCCCTTGAGCCCACATGCACAACAGCCCTCTGACACTGCTTGACCTGAATGAAACAAATATAGGCTTTTACGGGTAACCGCCATAACATGTTATCATGTTCATGAACCCACAGTCTTTTTCCCTGTGTGTGTGAAAAAAGCTGAAATGCAGCTTTACTCCTAAACCTGAACAATCTTATGTCTTTTTTTCCTGCACTCATTCTACAGTACACTCGTTCTCACCATCTGCAACATGTGACCAGCACTCTTAAAAGTGGGTCTGGTAGAAATGATGCTAGGCTAAAAGTACCCACGGTGCTTCGGCTCGAGGGATTCTCTGCACCCAAAATGTCCTCCACATACGCACAGACCCACATTTGTGTATTTATAAAATGTCAGATATGGGGAGTGTTTGGCTTAGTCTGGCACCAAAGGGCACAAGGAAGTGTAAGAAAATACAGAGATAAACACTAAAATCTTGTGGAGAGGTCAAAAAAAAAAAACAAACCCCAAACGGGCTTGTCAAGGGACCTCCCCGCTAAACAAAAGGAAGAGACTTAAATGTCAAACAAGGCTGAAAGCGAGCGTGAAATTTGAATCTGACATGCAAAAGGAGGTCGCGATCGCAGCAAACGCGCTGGCCAAGCATGTCGCTCTGAGGTCAGAGGCGCCAAGACGTTCGGAGGGTTCGTTGCGGATACTTTTATCAGTTGTAAAAATATAATGGAGGGAGAGCCCCTAATGACGGGAAAACAAACAAACAAACAAATGTATGGCTCATTAATCATTCAGGTAAGGGGAAGAACGATATAATGGAGGGAAGAAAGCTGCCATCCGGACATCCTGTTTAATGCTGTTGTTGCTACGGATGCGTGCCAGTAAAATTTGGCACTAAGAAATACACAGATAAATCATTGCAGAATTTATAGAATGCCAAATGTAGCTGATAATCAATATGTGAGGCAATTATGTAAACTGAGATGCTTCCAGGCAGCTTTGTCATCATAAGTACCGAGAAGCAGCATGCGTGCTTTTCTGATTCATTGATGCAAATTCTAAGATAATATTTGGGTTAGAGTGCAATATTTCTGCAGATAAAATGACACATCCTCCTTTACAGACAAGACATTGAGTTCATAAGCAATAAATTGCACCTTTGCTCTATTTAACAGTCTCAGAGGTTTTGCTGCTAAAGTCTAATTTGGTCTGGTATCACATGTATCAGTGCTAATGCTGATTAATGTGTTACTGACATCACTGAGTCAGTTTACTGACAGAGCAACTCTTTTTTACCCGTTACATCACTGCCCTTCACACTGCATTTTACCACTTCAAATGTAACTTTAGTTATCACTTGTTTAAGACACAACATCTTGCTTTAAAGGACCTCCACAGTGATTTGCATGGTTTATCCCATTAATACTTTACATAACTGCAGAATATTTTGCATACCGCGCCGTATTCTTGACTGCATTCATTGTGAGGTGTACAGTTTCTGAGCGGTGAAATAGATCACAGCAAACCGCATTAGGTTTGGTCTAAAATTACATTACCATTATGGGGTAATGTAGTGGAGAATCAATCTGCACTTCACCTGCACCGTGCAACAATAATGGACCCCTGAAAACAATAAATAGAGCCTTTTCACTCTCAGCGTTCATGTCAAGAAGGTTCAGATAAGTCTGCTAATTGATTCTAAAAGAGTATGGAAATAAATGGGAATGGAAGCCTTCAATGCCAAGTCGGAAGTGCCGATTAAAAATGAGAATCTCTGCAGTGCGCTTTGGGAAATGATCGGCAGTAATGATACGTACTTAAGGAGATAAAATCAAAAAATAAAAATTGGTACCATTAGCTTTAAGAGCAGCCTGTTGGCTTAAAACCATGCATCCAGTAGCTATTCTGGTAATTCCCCGCTCAACATGTGACTAAGGAGAATACAAGGGGAAAGAGCTTAAAATGGAAAAGAAATCAATTATGAATCTGACGTAATACTTCTGAAGAGTTAAAGACACAAATAAGCTGCAGTAAACCTCACATCATGCCTGATATCGCCATCAGTTACACATATACAAAACTAAGGTAAATAAAAGACTGCGGTTGTTTCCAGTCCATGCTGATGAATAGGACCTCACTGTAAATGTGTGGTTCACACTGTTGTCCACAGGTGTTATCACACATTAAAGTGCAGCCAGCGCATGTATCAATGACGGCTTCCTGCGCTGAATAGAAAATCAGAGTCTCTAGAGGACAAAGGACTCACTGAGGGAGAGAAATGAAATCATCTGAAAGGACGCCAACTCTTTACATGTGATTCGGATTCCATTTGCCGTCTCTGGGCTCTGAGAGGTGCCCGCTGTCCTCACCTTGTTCCCTAAAAAGGTCGCCGGCTTCCCCTGGCAGTCGTGTTTATAAAGCCTATCAGCCGGACCGGGTCTGACGGGGACAGCAAAGAGACACGTGAGGGACTCGTGAAAAGCCATCTGCTGACTGACCACCCTATTTACAGCCTAAAACTGTTTATTCTCTAAAATGTGCTCCTGACTCCATCTTCAAACACTGTCTTATAAATAAATAAAGAGATAAAAATAGGCATCAAACACACCTCTTCTTTTAGATGACTCCTGGGTGTTGTTTTTCCCTTCCAGAGGAGGAGCGTGATGTCACGAGCGGCATCATTTTGTCTCCTTACCAACTGAGTGTCATTATCATTATTGTCTGCTTCAACGAGATCTCGAGCCTATCTGAGTAATCTGATTCCTCACTTCCTGATTAGATAATGATTTGCATGTCCAATGTGAAGCGGGAATCAGGACCGGTCAGAACATGGGGCACAGGAAGAGGCATTCCCTGCACTTAGAGGAGAGCAGATAAGTAGCATATTATGCACCGAGCCGAGTTGTCTCCGAATTCAAAAATGCATGGAGTTTTTTTTTTAAAAAACAATAGCACCGTCTCGATGAGCTTACTGGAGCAGATATCAATATTTCAGCAGGTTTGGGGAATGTCAGAGGCTTGCTGGGACTTGTGACTGACTGTTTCTGGGCTGGTTCTCAATAAGGTGACACCGTCGGGCTAAAGTTGAATGGCCGATGCTTTATGAGGGAACTGTTTATGTTGCCTTATGGAAACATTTCATGTGGCAGGGGTTGTGTAGACATGAGAGAGATTTAAACGCGGGTTAACAGGAGTCGCACGGCCATCGTTCAGTGTGATTTACAGCCCGAGGTATAATTCTGTTTGAACAAAACGCCACTCCATATAATCAGTGCCGAATAAATGGGTGCAGCACATGTTCTGAGCTGAGATGCACGAGCGCTGCTACGGCCTCCTGGCTCAGTGTGCAGGGGCCACTCGTGGTTCTTGAAATAGCAGTAAAGAACAATTTCAACGTTAAAGTGGTTCCTCAAGTAGCAACAGCTTGTGAAAGCAGCATCTACTCCCCCATAAACCTCTAAAAAAAAAAAAAAAAACATCTGTTCAGAGCCCGACACGAGCCTTTACTTCTGGCCACTCGACTGAAAAACACCAAAGCAACAGCTTTATGAAAATTCGCACGGTGAAATAATTGGGGAGCTGGAGTGGACAGTGCGGTTGGCATTTTCCCTCACACATGCCACACGTTTAATTATGAACCCTTAACGTCTCGATGAAAAACTGTCAACAGCCATGCAGCTCTCTCTTTTACGAGAATGATTTCAAGGTACACTTGGGGATGACCTTTTTCCATGCAGGCTAATGTTTGTGCAAGCTGTCATGACGCCCACGCCTTGTGTCAAGGAAATCTGCTGTTTTGCAACACTTGCAAGGGTGCAAGCCATTGACTCCGTCATCCTGTGGTTGGAAAACACTGCGTAGGTTCTCTGAACGCACAGTGAAGTCTGATGTCGGGGCATTTGTTTTTCCTCCTGAAACTACAACAGTTCTCTTCGGCGAAGTGTGCGCAGATTGCATCAGGTTAACAGAAGGGGGAGGACGGACATGCTTGGTTGCTATGGAAAGTGTTTCCCTCCATCAGCTGCTCTCCGTCAGAGTGCTGCCACGGGTGACTAACAGGTAGGAGGAGGCACCAGGCAGGGAGGGAGGGAGGCAGCCAGCTCAGGGAAGGGGGGCGCCCAGTCAGTAACTGCGAGTCGGCCCCCCCCCCACCACTCTCCACTCCACCCTGCAGCACCACCTCCTCCCACATCATGAGCCTCCTTTGGCCTTCAAAAACCAGAGGCCAGGCTCTAAATTGCATTCTACATGCAGATGCTACCATGACTCATTGCATGAACAGGGGAATACTCCTTTACTATAAATGGACTGTTTGCTCGAGGGGTCACTTTGCAGGCCGAAAAAGAAGTTGCAAACCAGCAGGAATATTTCACGCACTTAGCTGAACTATTAGAGCAAAGAAAAAGCCACTTCTTCACGTTTATGTATCCCCAGAGCTACAGACCATAACCACTACTTCCCCTAGTTGTTATATGTTCACTTCAGTGACTATCACCGTGCTGTGTACTGGCAAATGTGAGGTGGAATCTATTGAACACACCCATAGCTCATATATTTTCTTTACTAAACTGTTATGCATGGTGCTGGATACATGTTTCTTTTTTAATCTGGGTGGTGTAAGATTTCGCAACTGAATAATACAGAAACAATGCCGAAAATAAGGTCAAGAGCAGAGTCAAGTTCACAGCTGAGCATGGTCTGTTCAAAGGGGGCTTCCCCCGGTCTGCTCGTGGTAAGGCTAACATTTGAAGAACCGGGCGGTATGCAAACTAACAGCTGGCTCCAGTTTAGTAGAGATACTAGAGAACAACACAATAAACATGGATTGCAAATCAGACAAAAACACGGCAGAGGAAAAAAAAAACGAAAGACATTCACCACAGCATGAATCACAGATTTCTTGGAAAATGTAGGCGAGGCTTTGCTCGCTCTGCGGCTTCAAAGTGAGGACTGCCCATCATTCAGAGTTCAGACTTGAATGTGACTTACATAATAGCTTTTTTTTTGTGGAGGCAGCCTTGTAGAACACCACATCACCACCACCGCTCAGAGAGAGAGAGAGAGAGAGAGAAAAAAAGAACCTCAAACCTGCCCAGACTTATGAGGGGGCACGCACGCTTGTCATACAACAGCCACACACTGCTTTTATGGTGTAAATGTTTTCACGTTTCAGGGAGTCTCGCCTGATTCGCCCACAGATCTATCCACAACCGAAAATGAAAAATTAAATGTCACATTTTTCGGTGATTCACTGCGAGATGCAATCACGTAGTATACTCCACTATCATGCCGGTAACGCGGGGATCCGGGATCTTCACAAAAAAAAGCTAAAACATGCTTGATTAAATGTGCTCCTCTGAATCGCTTTCTCAGTATGAATGGATGAGCCTGAGTCGGAGAGAGGAGTGATGAAATGAATTGCATCTGCACAAAGACAAAGTGACTTATGGCAGTTTTATCTATGCAAGCCAAAGAGGTCATTAATACAGGATTCAGGCAGACTCAGGATGATGATATAATGCAGGAAGTGAGGGCTAAATGGAAGATGCAACTCCTGTATTTAGAGAAGTGAAATAGCCTGTAAACAAAAGGCTTTCCTGCCATATCTAGTATGCACATGTCAGCAACGGCATGAGGCAAGATCTAACACATTCGAAAACCCCACCACAGATCACGACATGTAGCTCCGTCCTGGTACATTCACAGCCTCTAGCTTCTGATGTAAACACCAACAATGTGGGACAAATGACCTGACTACGGTATTGATCGTCTGTGCCTGAAAACTCTCTTGCAGCCAGATGAGACAGATGAACCACCACACCGAGACCTCCCTCCCTCCTCCATCTCCGGCTCCGAGATAACCCGCCTCCTCGTAACAGCTCAACAGGGAAAAGCGTCACATGGAAATAAAGTCACCCAGGCAAAAAAAAAAAAAAAAAAAAAGGGGGGAAAATGCACACCTGACAAAGTGCCGAGAGTTTCCTGTATGTTTTGTTTTTCCAGTTAGCTATGAGGGCTGAAAGTCGCAGTCATCAGCCGTAGTCAAATGACAGCGAAAGGGGGAGTTCTGGTGAAAGTGCCCACCGTCGTTCTGCAATGCCAAAAAACAAACACACACAAAAAGGGGCATTTGATTTGATTGAGGTTTAACTCTCTATAGCATCATATCCTGCAACAAGCATTATCTCACATGTGGGGGGGACCCTCAGACTCAGATAAGATCAGGTCAAACAAAGGGTGATGACACTACTACACTATAAAGCTGTTTGTGCAATGTTCCCAGTGACACATCAAAGTGGTGAGTTTAAATAAAACATGTAGTGGAGATCCATCAGACGTGACACCTCAAATACTCCTGAATGCTGCTCACCACTGTCTACTCTTCTTGACAAATGAATAGCTCAATTCTCTAAATAGACTGAGAGAGAGAGAAGAAGGGCTCTCCCGGCGGGTAATTTAAGTAGGCTGACATTAACAGTCATGACACACTGCAAAGGGAACTGAAATGATGCACGTATGCCTTTTTTTTTTTTTTTTTTTTGTAAAGAAACGGGCAGGCAGCAGACCGTGCATTGAAATGCAATGGGTTTGCCCCTGCTGGTTGTTGATCACACACGACTTTCTCTTTAAAAAAACACACACACACACACACACACTCATGCACGGATCTGAGAGCAGCCAATAAACAGATTCAACCTGATCGGATTTCATTTCACATTAAATACCTGGCGGCATAAACAAACAGGCTATAATTAGTATTTTGAGTATCGCTTATCTGCAGCTGCACCGAAACTTCAAGCAATAACGCCGGAGTCCGGACCTCTTTGCTTGTTTTGTTTTCGAGTCATTTTTTCTTTACCTCTTCCGTCGCCACCACTTCGTCGAGAGTCTTGATGGGTGCAGAAAGCTAAAATGAAATAAAAATCCCTGCCGTTCAGAGTGTGGCCGTTAACTTTGCACGGAGAGGTGTAGCTCGGAGTCAATGGGAGCAGTGCAGAGCAGAGACTGACTGAGTAGTGTGAGTGTGTGTGTGTGTGAGAGAGAGAGAGCGGATCCACTCCTGTCAAGCGCCGCCTCAGCCGCTCTGCGAACCAATACACACACACATTATAACGTTACACACACACACACACACACAGCCGGCGTACATCCATCTGCAGAGTTGTAATGCAGCTGTAACAATGTAACAGTGTAATCAGCTCTCTAATGGCAATCAATAATATATAGGGGGCATTTTTGTGCTAATGCTGTGTGTGTACGATGGAAACTAATAACTGTATTAGCTCCATTAACATTGTTTCTCCCGTATTTTTGGTGCAGGCAGTAACTTAAACATGCAAAAAGCTAAAAGGAAATATGAATCCTTGATACTGTGCTATATACTGTAAAATATTTTAAGATAGCTGTCAGCCATTAATGTTAATAAACGGAAAACACTGCTATTCGATGAAGGAGAAGCTGTCCACTTAGTAAAAGTTAGTTTAACAAACACAAATGATTTAACCGTTGGTCACCAGTGGTCAACCGCTAACGTCTCACAAATGTTGTTGCTATGGTTACCTGCCGTTTGACGGACGCTGCGCATTGATTTAAAAGGTGCCACTGATTGGACTGGAACTATGCTCGAAGATGAGTTCAAAGGTCGCCTGCCCCTGCAGCCAATCAGAAACGAGTATTCTTACTATCTTACAGAACGGTGGAATGTAATCAAGTACAGTTACTGAAGTAACTAAATATTTCTATTTAGTGCAACTTTATACTTCTTACTACATTTATTTGGCAGCATTGTGACAAGTTACTTCAACTATTATGATTTTCCATACCAAGTATATGATGGGTTTATAAAATGTGAAGCATTTTTATTCATTAAACCATCGAACAAAAAGGAACTAGTTAAATGGGTTCCAGCTTGACAAGAGTAAAATAACAGTAACACATTAATGATCTATTATGGTGAGTGGCCACAGAGACCATTATTCTTCCATTTAGTAGTTATACTTTTGAAAATGTTGCATATATAACTGTTTTAAGGGCATTTAAACATATTCCTATACATATTCAGATGTATACATAACATATTGCTTAGTATGGGGACTGCTGTATGCCAATCACATCACATTATAATGTGTAGGCAATAACAGAGCCTCAGTATTTGGTGAAGCACATGATTTCACATTCCAGTGACCACAATGGAGAGGGATTTAGACTCCACAATGAGGACGAGGCTGGCAAGAGAGGATAACAGACATGGAAAGCATGTGGGTGTCTGGGTTAGACAGAGAAAATGAGTGAGTCAGGTCAGGGCAGTCAGACCTTCCTCCCCCTGAGTTTAGCGGTTAAACTTTCCTCTTCATTTTCTTAACCTGGATCAACAGCATTTCACATCCCACGTCTCCACCTCACTGCCCTGATTTCTTAAAAGCAGCAATCATTCTCTCTAGATTGACGTTTTTACATAATGTATTTCACTGGTGTGCCCTTAAGAAATGTAACCTCCCTGCAGATCTCTGATGACATGGTGTGGTAAAATAAGGAACTGCATTCTTTCCTAATTAAAATGCTAAATATAAAATCTTATCCCAGTGAGAACATAACATTCTTTTGGGATGAAGTTTGACATTTTTTATTACTTTGTCTGTACAACACAGTACATAACAGACACAAAACAAACAAAAACATTAACAGGGAAAATAATAAAGGGCACAATGCAAACTCTTCTGTTTACTGCACTTGTGTGGGCTTTTATAGCGGACGTCTGAAGTCTTATTTGTCTTACTACAGCAATAAGTGACTAATGGTGAGACATTTACCTCTTAAAAGCCATAACTGTGACTTGACAAATATTTTTACAATCTCCAAGCTATGGTTTTTAGTGTCAGTGAACAGATTTGCTAACCGTGAAGAATGAGAAGATCAGATGTCTATATTTCAATCAGAAAAAGACGCAGGGATCACCCAAAATATCAAGCGATCCATTATGATTTGTCAAATAAAACTCATTGTACATTGTTAAATCCCAAATGTTAAACTTCAAATTTAACACTTAAACTGGACCCAACATTCAGACTATATATATACAACTGAGGCAACAAAGAAAACACAAAATCAATTTTCTTCCTGCAATAAACTTCAAATGCACCGAAAAAGGCAGATTTCCATACATCAAATGGTAACATCTTCAAGCATGTTTGTGTAAAAGGCAACACAATAAATAAAACAAATGGCACAGAAGGTTTAGACAATCTAAACTGAGAAGCACAATGTCTTGTGAAATATTCACTGGAAACTAAATACTAAAGCAAGCACGCAAAAAAAAAATCTCCAGAGTCAACGTCCCTGCAGACAGTAACGCAGGCTGACAAAACAAGACTGAGATAAACAAAAAAAATCACAATCTAATTACAGTGAGAGGAATAAGAGAATGACATTTATAATTCAATATAGTATTTGTATTTACAAGCATTTATACAACTGAGGACATTAAACAGGGGGTTCAAGCTCATTACTATATTAGGACATGGAGCAGAACAATCAGATCATATAATGCACCAAATATAAACCTTGTAAACATCACATCTCACCTTTTATCTTAGATATCAGTCAGATTTAGTTTCTATTTGACAGGTTCATAATATATGTGTCCTTACTTTAAGGCATAGGTATCAAGCGTAGGAGTGAGCCTCTTTAAAGATTTTATTTTAAATAAGCCAGATTTATTCAGAAGGTTTCACTCCAGCGAGGAAAAACCTACTCGTCACAGCAAACCCCCAAACAAAAACATCCCCACTTGTCTCTGGTTCAGCTCAGCTAGCTGTACAGTTATAAGATCTCCTCCACGCCGTGCGCAAAGATCATGACCAGGCCGGGCTCCAGGATCATATCCTCGCCCATATGCTGATTCTCGCAGGCCATCACCACCACTGCCTGCTTGCCAGGGATTCGCTTGGCAACGTAGTTCTCATAGTAGCGCCTGTTCATCTGCCGCGTCTCGAGCGTGGCCAGTCCCTGCGGCCAGTTACGCTCGTGGGCGTTCTCGATCAGGTCGTTCACAATTGAGAGAGGACAGCCGCTGTCGATGAGCGAGCGTTTGATGACCGCCTGGAGCACGGCGTCGGGGGTGGAGATCATGCCACCCCAGCGTGTCACTCTGGCAGGTTGCATGGAGTTCACCCACCTGGGGATGAGTTAAAGTGAAAACCACAAGAAAATCAGGGACTGAGCTGCAGCTCCGTGACAAAGTCGACATTAGAATATCAAGCAGGAGAGGAGATTAGCTTTCACTTACTCCAAGATCTCGTTGTACTCGATGCTCTCCTCAAGGTTTTGCAGGTTGGGGTTAGCACTGCGGATTGCTCTCATGTAGGCTTTTAGCAGCTGAATGTCTCGTTTCTGGAAATCAAAAGCATCAGCTTTAGAGGAGGATTTCACAAAATCTCTTGAAGCTAAGCAATAATTTATAACAATTAATTTGTCTGCACATATCAGAATGTCTTTTGAACAATATCTGAGGATAAAGTATCCTGCTCTTTACTCACTTTTATTGGATTTTTCACAAATACTGATACTCCATTATGGAAGCTTTGTCAGTTTCCAATTACACTAAAAATATTTATTGCTTGCATGCTTTATAGGATTATGTGATAATTGTATATAAATATTCTTATCCCTCTTTATGCAACTGTGTCACAACAAAAGTCTCATTTCAGGGTGTTGTGGTTTCACACGCTGAAACACACAGAGATAATCCCAAATATTTTGAGCACTTGATCCCAAAAAGCATTTTAGTAACAGAATTAGAGTGAATTATACTAACTATTCAGTAGACAACTCTGTCCACATAAAGCGGTTGCTATGGAAAAGAAATATGCTCTTGGCCATTTCTAAACCTGCTCCAAAGACATTTGTAAGCATAACTATTCAGGACCGGGCGCACAAAGTATTTTGTGGTTATAATACATCAATGAGCTGGCAAATGTTCTTACTTGTTCCCCCAACTGGTGTTTATGCTCTGCCACGGTTTTCTCCAGCTCTGAAATCTTTGTCTGTTGCTGCTGGACGACGCTCCGCAAGTGCTTGATGCAGTTATGGTTGGGCAGCTCATCTTTGGGCATCTCAAGCCTGCAAGAGTGTGAAGAGATGAAATAACAGGAGAGAAAATTCAGGGCTGAATACCATACCATACAGAGGACAAGGCATACATTTACACATATGCAAGAATCCTATATTTAATGAAAGTTATTAATGTCATTCATTTAGTTAAGCAAGTGTTGTGTTGTGATTAGCTACATGTCACTTGACACTCATGGACTTCTGGTACGGTAGGCAAAGGGAAGGAGCTTTTGAAATCAGAGCCCTGAGGCTCTGGAACATCCTGCACGAAGATAATTCAGCAGGCTGACTCAGTCGCCTTTTTTTAAATCAAAGCTTAAAACATATTTTTATGGCACCATCGTCCCCGATTTTATTTAATTCTAGTTTTTATTGTGTTTATGGATTTCTCATTTTTCAATATGACGTTCATTTAGTACTTTTATTCTTTTATGATTGTTTTAATGTTATGTTTTATGTGTTTTTACTCCTTATGTGAAGCACCTTGTAGCTTTGTATCGACAAGTGATATATTTGTGAAGACAACACAACTATTACTGGTTCTAAAGGGTGACGGGTAATGCATAATCAATGCACCCTGCGGTTACAGCACAGTATATATTTTCTGCCAAATGAAAACCACTCACCCACAGCCCTCCTCACAGTTGACAGGCCTTTTGGGGTTGTGCTCACAGTCCTTAAGGTGTGACTGCAGCTGGTCCAGGCGCAACGTGGCTGTGCAGCCAAATCCAGCATTGTCACAGCTGATTTGAAGCTTGGACAGCATGTTGCGCATGATGCGGGGCACAGGCCGGAGGTGAGCTAGCGTCACTACCGTGCGATCAACTGGACAAATCTGCTGCTGGGCAAACCACTGTGTTATACAAGCATTGCAGAAGGCATGCTCGCAGTGTGGGGCCTGAAATGAAAAATGGGCACACAGAGTCCAAAAAATGTAATATCTGAAACAAGCTGATACATTTAGAGGTGGGTAATCTTTCAGACTTCGGACTTGCCTGCACTGGCTCTTCGAGCACTCCACTACATATAGGGCACAGCAGGTCTTCATCCACCTCCCCTTGGAACCTCGTAACGTCGTACCCCATGGTACATTACTGGGATCCACAACCTCCTGAGGAACACACACAGAACAAATTAGGTTTTTAGGCAACTTAAGTGGATCAGTATGTGACTGTAGGTATTTCACATATAAACAGAAATATTTTGAGCCTACCTCACTCACAAAAGGCCTCAAATGCTTCCATTCAGCTCCTGATGTAGTGCTCATACGTCATACCTGGCAGAAATAATCTGTCTGGCGAGAGAGACACAGACACTCCCTGCAAAAAAATGGTTATTTAGTTTTCTATTGACCACTGACTATGAAAGATAAATACCATGGTTAAAACGGGCTATAAAATATGAAAAATAGATCAATGCATCCTATCTACAGACATGTTTAAATGGCCGAGATCAGTGATTTTTTTTTCTAAGCCTCGTCGTCATATTCACACTCAAACTAGTCTTTAAATACGAAGACACTATAAAAATATAAAATCGACTACATTTGCAGCTTGCACCATCTGTGGAGAGCATCCTGTCGTCCCTGCTGACTGGTGGTTGACCCAATTTTCCAGTCAAGGCAGCACACACCGGTCTGGAGGCGATTTACAGATCATTTTCCTCCCATCGCCCCCCATGCATGCCTTGCAGACAGGCTAACTCTTCGTGGTAACGTTAGCGGCTGCATGTATGATGCCATTTCGTTGTTGACACCACACTAAAACCTAAACGTCCTCTGGGCTCACACTGAGGGGTCATCCTGAACATATATATAAACACAACGGCTTGAGTTCAGATGTCACTATGAGCCTGCTCGTCATGAATTAAACGTGACTAACACTCGCTAACAAGGTAGCGCTGGTGGCGTCCACGGTACCGTTGCTTTCCTGTGGATGTTAGCTTATCAAGCTAACCAGACAGCGCTCAGTCTGGGCAAACTACACCGACAAATGTCTGTTCACAAGCAGCCACGTTAGAGGAAAACATCATAACGGACTGGTATACTTACTCGGACATGTAGTAAAACAAATCCCAATCACGTTATTTGTGAATTTTCGGACGTCCTACTATAACTAGTAGCTCGCTAGCCACGTCCTGTGCTACATCCTACACCTCTGTCGTTGCTACGCAGGGGAGTGTTGACGTCATCACGCACAGTGGGAGCTTTTTGATTGGTTCATGAAACACATCTATCTA
>JBCAUF010000002.1:23269860-23283139 GCA_038406115.1 Haemulon aurolineatum | reverse complement strand
GTTGCTACGCAGGGGAGTGTTGACGTCATCACGCACAGTGGGAGCTTTTTGATTGGTTCATGAAACACATCTATCTATGTATCCGTTTTACTAAAATGTGCTATTAGTATAAAATATTGCATCTAAGAAAATATATTGTATTATTATTATTTTATACTATATAATTCTATTTCATATTATTTCCTCATTATAATAATAATACCTAGTCACACCAAGTATTAGTCATACCTAATATTATAAATGTACATTTTGCAGCAGCAATAATCCACATAAACAGATACACACACACTCTATATGTTATATACATTATATACAAAAAGCAGTGCTGGCTGTTTTATATTCTGACAGCAGTAGGAAAGAAGCACCTACGTTATCTCTCTTGCACACACTTTGGGTGAAGGAGTATGTCACTGAAGGAGGTGCTCAGTGTAGTGATGGTGTTCAGCATGAGGTGGGAGTCATTCTCCATCAGTGATGACAGCTTTGCAAACATCCTCCTCTCTCCCACCACCTGCACTGAGTCGAGGGGGCAAACCAGGACAGAGCTGGCCTTCTTGATTATTAATTCATCTAGTCTCTTTCTGTCAGCGGTTTAGGCTCCCACTTGACATGTATAAATAATGGAATACTAGTATAACTACATGATTACCTTAAGGTGTCTTGATGAAATGTTGAGATTAATTTAGATCAATTCAATAAACATATCAGTGTTGCCCCTCTCTCAGCCATGCAGTTGAAATTCTCTGTATGCAACCAGGAAGGAAATGAACAGAAAGTACACTGCATGCGGAATGTGTGGGAATAGGGCTTAGCAGAGGGAGGAGCGCTTTGAAAACATGAGTCATCACTCGCTCCCTGTGTGATTGCATGTTCCAACACCACCAAAAGCCAATGTCATCACATTGAGACAGACCATGTGGTTATCTTAGAACTACAATCCAGCCCCAGGCTATGGCACTGTTGGTACAGTTAGCATTCATCCTGTGACTACAATATTTACATTTCTCTTTAAGTCATTCTGTTGCTTCTGTGTAGCATTTACTTTTCCGATGCTCTCGGTTCTCTTGTGTCTGTTTAATGCAACATAGCGGTGTGAGAAATCACAAGGCCCACTGGAAACAAGGTGTGGACTTGAGGCTTAGACTGTTTTGGATGTGCATATTGATGCAGTGAAAGTTATGACCCTGCTGATCACACCCTGCCACACCAAATGAGGTTCAACAAACACTTTCCTTTGACAAATCCAAGAAGGCTCTTTTCTCTGCTTCATCATCTCCATCAGCTCCTCATTTGAGGTAAATAAAAGACCTGCGACATGAAACAAGAACCTCTTATAGTAGATATTTTCACATTTAAATGAAGATTTGATTCAGACTTTTTTTAAAAAAAAAGATAAAGATGCTTCTCTTCAGCCCCGTGTGGCTCTTAGCTATCCCAGTGCATTCAACAATTCAACATGATATTGATTATTTATGAAGAAATAACTCAAGACTCAGGAAATATTTAGCAATAGCACTTTATTGAACACAAACAACCCTAAGCCACAATACTGAATGACAAGACCAATTGGCTGCAGCAAACATTTTATAAAATAGATTCAGGTTTAATGTCACTAAATTGTTTTTTTTTTTCTTTTAACGTCAGAAAGACAGATGCAGGTTTTTCCAAAACAGTGAATGATCTTTTACATATTTAACATTTTTGTAACAAATCATCATTCACATGTTCACACAAAGGAATAACAAGGCAAAGTGCTTTCAGGATTGCATTGTCGAAAAAACAAAACAGAAAAATGAATGGCTTGAGGTTTAGGTGAGACAGTGGGTGGGTTACGGGGGGAGGGGAGCGGGGAGCGGGGAGCGGGGCTGGTCCTGTCCTGGATTAGGCATGGGTTGGGGTTGGGGGTCAGTGGAGAGGGAGGAGGGAAGGGCGGTGGATGGGTGGGGGGCCCTGGTCAGAAAACCTCAAACCTTTCACCTTGTCCTGTACCCCTTGTAGTCAAACTGAATGTAAAATGTCGGGGCAGTGTGGAGACAGACGCCTATCTAGCAGAATTTGGTTCGGAGTGGACAGATGGATTCAAAGGCATACGGCTCGAGGGGCTCAAACTCGCCCTCGTACAGAATTACAAATCCACCTCACTATCTTCCTTGCGACAACCTGTGGTATCATTACAACTGCAGGGCAATCAATGGCTGACCCAGAATGAAGCTGTAAACGTTGAAATTATGCATACTAGACTAGACAGGGGGGAAGTATATGCACAAGAGGAAACCAAAGAAATAAGATGGTGTTAAAAAAAAAAGAAAAGCCAATGCATGGTTATTTATTTTCAAGGAGATGAATCCTCTGACCATTCGCCACTGAATGTTAAAGGGGATAGACTATCATCATAATCTGCATCATAACATTGTCTGGCTTCACATTCCAGTGGTATTTTGTCGTATAAATGCTTCTCATAAATATTTTTTTTCAACGTCAAATAGACATATACACATACAGCACAACCAAGCACACTTTTTATGTATAACTACCATTGCTTATGATAAATCTGTATTCCCGTACTGTGAATAGACTTTTTTTTTTCTAGTCAGAACAGGTGGCGAGACAAACAATACTCAAGGCTGCAAAACAAGGAGGTAGGAGAAATGCTACTGAAAAACAGCAAGTGATGCTAACGTGATCGTTCACTTAAACAATAGTGAGATGCACCCAGCGTCGGCTCAACTTGTTGAACCGCGCCAGTGCGGACAGTTGCTATTCCAGTCAGCATTCGAGGAGCGGCGTGCAACAACTGAGTCGGTAGATTTTCACCCATTTATTTTGAAACATAATGTGCAATATCGATGTGGCCCGCCAAATTAAAAACGCCTCGCAAAAAATCTCAAATAGTTATCTGCTGTTTTTCCTGATAGCTCCAGATGCAGACTGGTGTAGCAGCTGTGGTGATTTACTAACTGAAGAAATCTTAGGAGGCCCATTCTGCCTTACAAAAAAAAAAAATCAAAAAAAAAAAAAAAAAAAAAAATCTTGAATAGTGTCTTAACCCTATATTTCCCGACTGGTCATATTCTAAATTGGCTAATTTCAACAGAGTAACTTCATTGGTCCTGTTGTCATCACAGGTCTAGAGACCACGCTGCTGGTGATGGCATTGACTCCTTTACACACAGTAGAATAGTATATTTGCAGATTTGTAAATGAGGTAATCAGCGTTTAGGCTAAATAGGGAACCCTGTCATTGACACACATACCCACTTCATTCACCAGCAAAGCAAAAAAGATTTCCTCAATCAGCGGGACAGGACTGTGGAAAATGAAATCAACTTTGGAATGTTGGGTGGACGAGCCAACTTTTTTTTTTCTTTTTTTTTTAAACTTTTTATATTTTTTAGTGAAGGTGCACTGTGAAACTATTTGATTGTAACTCATCACATGCCCTGATTCAGAGTCCTTCCCCTCGTGACAAGGGCTCCTTTGTATTTCCCCAAGATAAGCCACTCAATGTAAAAACAGGCAACCCCATTATCTGTCTTTTTTTTTTTTTCTTCGTTAAATTTGCAATGAATTAAGGCTGCCTCAGCAGCAGATCAATGCCTGCTTCAAGTCCAGTTGTGAGAGGATTGTTAATAGCTTGTGAGTTGCAATGAGGTGGCAACATCTACAGTGAAGCGGACTAAAAATAAAAACATGAAAAGGGACAACCACTACTAAAAATGTCACAGAACATGCAGTATACATCCTTTCCTACAGTAGGCTATTCCTAATAGCACATTCAAGGGGGCTCCTAACGGGCAAATTCTCTGATATGGCTCTGCTTTAGAGTAATCAAGCTTGGTGTGAGACTACTTCCATCGTGGGCTCACGGAAGGAGCAAGTCGATAAGGTGCTCCATCAGAAGATCGCTGCCTTATTTCACCTGCACAAATACTTTGTGTCATTCAGTTCGACAGGTTCAACAGTAAACACTGGAAAGTGTTCTGAACATTTGTTTTCCTTCGTGTAAATACATTTTTTTCCCCCCCAAAGACACATCCTCTGCTGGTGAAAACAAACGGCACTTTCAAGGGGAATGTTTCTCTAAAACCACAATCACAGGACCTCCAAGTAACAAATTCTGAAAACACATAGGCTATACAGTAGATATAAATCTCATGAGTTTCTTAACTGTACAAGCTTTAGGCTACACGCTGAAAAGGGAGGGACACGTAAGAACCCTTAATGCTTAACATTGAAAACAAATATAAGGCATTTCATATTTCCTTGTATCCGCATACATCACTGACAGCAGGTCTAAATATTTTTGAGAAAACATTTCATTCAAGGAGGAAGAGGATGCATATACACATCTACACATGCAAATGAACATGTCTACCGGCTATAATAAACCAGAAGTCCAAACTACAATACCATCAAAGTCCATCCATAAGAATAAAATAATAATAATAATCATAATAATAATATGCACCTACTCAAATCTATCAGTCAACTTGTGCACAGTCCTCTCTCTGAGCAGGCAGCTTTTTAAAATGGACATCGATCACAGTTTTAAGAATGGAATATCAAAAACACTCCACTATCAAACGCCACCTCTCTGAACACAAACAAGAGGACCACTTGAAATCCTTCATTTGCTACAGATGAGTGACTTTTGGTGTTAACAAAAAAAGGGCATATTAAATAATAGGTTTTTTTTTTTCAACTGAGGAAGCAATGATAAACAAAAGGTTATTGCACTTTTATCTTTTGTCTATTTCAAACGAGGTCAGCTTGAGAGAAGATGATGTCATGCCTTAATGCCGTGGTAAGACAACAAATGTTACGTCACTTCTATTAGGATGATCACACTGTTATTAACACTGCACACAGCTACTACTGCAACCCTACTTGTAGTCAGTCTACCCTAAATAACACAAAACAATCTCTACAATCAATTTGCAACACAGTCACAACAAACAGTTTGCCTAAACTTGATCTTGAACGCAGGTACCGCATCGCTTTCACAACCCCGGTTTATGTGGCGTGAAGTCGCTGATCGTCGACGAATACCGAAGAGTGGAGGGGTTGGTTGGTGGGGGGGCGATCAGAGGAGGCTCTGACGTCCCGTACAAACGGTCTTTCTACAGTTAATGTGTTGCTGACAATCAGACCTCATGTTTTCTGCACTCGAGAGGCGTCTGGTGTTTTCGTCTCCTCTCGTCTTTGCCTAAATTTGGTCTATAGGCTCCTTCGCTTATCTCCGCGGTGTTGGGAGAGCCAACTGAGCCCCGAGGTGCCTTCTTTGGATTTGTGCTTTCGTACTATTGATCCCCATCCATTCAATGTTTGATGTGCCCTAAATCGCAACGGCAATGTGCAATTTTTTACTTATTTTTTTTTTAATGCTGCCACCCAAAGGGGAGCACTCAGTCAAAAAGGAAACAGATGGAGCTTTTCTTTTCAGGCTTTTTGTCTTATAACTCAGATCACGTAGGGTTGAAATAATCACGCTCAAGAGGGAATATGAGCCTATCTACTGTAGTCGTGTATGTTCAGTGTAATTTCTTTTTTCCCATTATAAGGCTTCTGGGAAATACAAATGGAAGACCGTACCTTTCGGTAGTAACAAATAAAAGGCACCATGCCACCACTGTGCTCGATATTACACAGGTCCTATTGGTGGGGGGAAATTAATAACCAAGAGTTCAGGCAGGGAAGGCGGTCAAACTAGCATTAGTCAGTACAGTAAAATTGTATTGTTTTGACTTAACAGAGGTAAAGTTTTTATAGCTACCTTCATTTCCCACCTTAAATTAGACTGTACCCTTTACCCTATATGACCTGCACCAGATGACGGACTCATCTGTTGGTTGTAATGAAGAGAAACATGTCGAAACGTGGTTAACTATGCTTTTTTCGGTTCTAAAAAAAGGGACTTGTGCATGTTTAGGTTCGACATGCATATATATATATATGTATATATAGAGATATATTGAAAAGTCACTCACACACGCGCACACTACAAGAGAGAAATCTACACGACTGGCATCAGGGGAAAAAAAAACGAGGAGAGAAAATCACAGAGGATAAATGTCAGCGTCGTCACACAAAATATCACTGATGAGGTAAAACTGCAGGTCCAATAAAAAGTACAAGGTGCAGTTGGCTGCCCCCTTTGTAAGGTAGGAAACATGAGACATCTGCCGACACTAATCTAACACTTCCGCATAGATACATCTCTGATTTAGGCTGGTTTAAGCAGAAATACACTACCCACGACAAGATGGATCACGAGATTTTAACTCTTTGTTAGCATAGCTGTACAAGCTTTTTTTTTTCTCTCCATAAGAATTTCCTTTCCATCGATATTTTTTTTTGAGGTACACCACTTTTATCCCCAGTGTCCTTTGGCCCGGGATGACGGAGAAGCCAAAGTTGATTGTTTTCGAGTGAATTCTGAATTCATTCATTCACAGTGGCAAATATGGCGATATCCTAACCTCTCAGAACAATCTCTGCACCATGGCAACCTTGAGCTATGTGCTACCTCAATTGATTTGTGTGCTTCTCGACACCCAAGGATGTCTGTGAGACCAAAATTAGCCAAGAATTTTTTTTTCTTCTTCTTTGTCTAAGCAATCCAACCAAGTAGCATAACTCTACAGGTGATGCAACTTATCAGGTACTGCCAGGTATCATTTTCCTTTTATCAGCTTTTAAGGCAAAAGGCTCAACAGTGGATCAGAGAGTTGAATTGAAATTTGCCGTTTACTTCAAGTAAGAACCGAGACATCCATCGAGGCAAATCAATTCTATACTGTATATACCATGCTTCATTTTTTGGACATCAAAAGTGTTTGTTTTTTTTTCTCCTCCTGGTAACACACATTATAAGCCATCTCGTTAAATAAACACACAACCTAGGGATTGCTTTGCCAATACCAAAGGGACTAACTATGTTCTTCAAAAATGTCCAATTATACAATAGACTTCTACCGACACCAAATTTTAAAACAGAATACTTGCATTTAAGTACTAATATCCCATGCAAATATTTATATAGTTTTTCTTTGACTAGTATAATTGGTGAAAAGACATGCAGCTCCAAACACAAAACTGTAATAATCCTGCCTAATTCTGAATAAGTTACTGACCAAGTAAGTATGATTTATGTCTAAAGGCAAATAAAGGTTTCTATGGCACTAAATGGGTGTAGCTTAGGTGCATTTCTGTCAAATATAGGCTATTTACGAGTATGTGTGATCATGTCTACTGTAGACCTTTTTGTCCCTCTTGTTTTACTGTACTGTAAGGCAATCTCAAATGGAATGGATGAACATGAATGTTAAATTCATCTGAACTCTTGTCCTCTGTTTTATCTCATAGGCTACACTCCACACACGTGTGTATGTATAGAGAAAGAAGAGCGATATTACACAACAGCAGGCCCATACTCCGACGATGATGCCAAGAAAATAAAAAATAAAAACCTATGCAGACCCTCGATGCAGGAAGACTACTACACATACTGTATAATATGTAGAGAATTAGGTTATTACATGCTACCTGTATAATCATATCTACGCAAGACAAATGAAGAGCAACAGTTTAAAGTCGGGAGAAAGCAAGTCGTCCTGCTCTAAACTGACCCTACATTCATTTCAGTCAGAAAAATTCATGGCTCAGATTTGATGGTCAGACTGTAAACTGCTTGAACATATGCATAAATCCATTGCTGCTTTACTAAGAGGTTTTCCCCCTCTCGACACGTTTTGGCAAACAGGCCTTATTTGTGACCAAAGATTATAACATCTAACCCGCATTTAAATCTTCCATTGGCATTTATGCTATGATTTACTGAATTGGCCTAAATGGATGGCAGTGCAATATTTGTGCTGCACACGATTACACACACTCTCTATTGCTACAATTGGACCTTTCATTGCTTTCCGTTTCTGACACCAGATATATTGTATATGCTCCACTTGTTCAACCGTTACTATATCAAAATTGTGATCTAGCTCCATGCACAATCACTCAGTTATCACTGGTACACAACAATAAAAAAAAAAAAAAAACGAAAAAAAAAGAAGAAAAAAAAAGCATGTATAAGAATACTGTGATACAACAAAAGGATTCAGGTGCAACTTGGTACAGTTGCCGGGGCAATGGCTCCATTTACTGGTCAGATAAGGACATCACAAGAGAAAAAAAATCCCTGCCCAAACAGACAGCACCTACAGATGGCAGAGAGAGTATGTAGAGTATTTTGAGGAGCCTGCCTGAGGTGTCTGTTGAATCACTGGACTGACTTTAAGTGACTTAGGCCAGAGTCTGTATTGTTAACAGTAGGCTGGGTAATGTAACCTTGTCACTTTTTTTTTTTTTTACTTTGGGCCAGATGCCCAGAAATAGATAACACAAAAAAAGTCAGTGGGCAGTGGACACTGTCCCGAAGTACTGAGAGACACTGCGTTTCTCTTTTTTTTTTCTTAAGTTTTTTTTTTTGAAGTTTTTTTTTTTTTTTAAATAATGCATTGTTAGAGTACAATTTTGTTGCAGCCTTTGCTCGTCTTTTGCAACCCCTTCCTTCCTGTATTCAGCAGCAACACACATGCATGTAAACATAAGTACATACATTACATCTGCTCTATTTTGCACACTTAGAACCTGAATGTACTAAAGTGCGTGCTTGACTATCTAATTAAGTGCTGTGGGATCAGGGTTAAAAAGGAATTAAATTATGGAACATCTCATCAATAAACAAATGTAGACATAATCATCCTGCTGAGATCTGATTGGATTAACAAATTCTGCCTGCTGCTTCAGCACAGATCCTGAGATTACAAAAAAAAGTTATGTACCTATCCCTAATATTATTGATAATATAACTGTTCTCCTGGAAATGATAAATCGATCGAGAGAACAAAGGCTGGGGGGTTGCCAATTAGTTCCATTTCATTTCAATTAAATATGTTGCTCCATTGAAATGCCAGCTACAAATCTACGATGCCAACTCTGAGAAATTACTGCTCAGAAATGGACTTTTTGTCAGTTTTTAGTGAATCAAGTAAAATAAAGACTTTTTCGCAGGGAGCGGGGGGTAGTCAACAACATAGCCTAGTCTAGGTCCTCATCTCTCATCCAGTCAACTAATGTGTGCAATTGTGCCACTTCATTACCAGTGGATATGAAGTTATCACACCAATGAAAACAATCTGACTCAGTGTAATTTAACCACCAGCAGATGGTCCAAAAAAAAAAAAAAGAAAAAAAAAAGAAAAAAAGAAAAAAAATCCGACAAAGTAGCATAGATATAACATCTAAAAGTCACAAACAGCTCTAGTGGTCCGATACAATCATCTTTAGTATGCTTAGTACCAGAAATGGGATGAGGAGACAACAAAATGAACACCAAAAAAGCACATATTTGGATTTCTGCTATTCCTGAAATCTAAACAGGTATTGGCCTAAGCAAAGATCCCTCTCCTTTTCCTCTTAGCCCTATTTGCGTCTATAAGGGATATCAACTCCCTGGTCGTTGATAATTTATTTTCCACTAGATACTACGGCGCAACTGTGGTTCAATGCTGTCGCTATCGAATGGGTGGAAAGTTAATCGGTCTCAGGGCTCATCGTACTCTGCCATTACGCAATCCAACGGAAATTATGTGTTACGGAAGGCATGGGTCAAAAGGCATTTCATGAGATGCCATAAAGGCAATCCAGTGCATTTGTGTTGACACTGACAGTAAAATGCCCGGCACACACAGAGCCATTCGTTTAGTCTTTAGGTAAATTTTT
Organism: Haemulon aurolineatum; assembly: GCA_038406115.1. Taxonomy (NCBI): domain Eukaryota; kingdom Metazoa; phylum Chordata; class Actinopteri; order Lutjaniformes; family Haemulidae; genus Haemulon; species Haemulon aurolineatum. Next base: position 23,273,356 of record JBCAUF010000002.1, on the reverse strand, counting down.
CATGAAATAATAAAAAAACAAAAACAAAAACAAAAAAAAGGAAAGAAAAGAAAAGAAAAATCAAACACATTCCAGGGAAACAAAAGCCCTTGTGACAGTGATTGTCTATTCAATAACGTTAAACGAAAAAAGGCCAAAAGAAAATATTGCTTGAAAACTGCCCAATAAAAGTAGCAGACAATACTCTTTTATATCTGTTCGAATTGATCAGAGTTGACCACCGCGAAGTTGAGATATGAGCTATTAGATGTTTAAGACTAGTTCACCAGCTCCGACAAATACTCCTTTAGGCGAGAGCTCGTTAAAACCACGATGCTGATGGCCAGTTCAACTTTAAAAAAAAAAAACAAACACAAAGAGAGAAAAAAAAGAAGAGAAAAAACGTCATGAGTGCCTAAAAACCAAGAAACTGATTGCTCTCTTTCGATATTTAGGCCATTCAGATTCTGAAATCTTCTCCAAAAAACACTGTTAAAGAGATGGGAAATAAATTGAAATGGCTTGTTCATTTATGTGCTCAGATATATGATGCTTTGATGAGGTGTTGTTGGCAGATATTACTAGTAAAGCCTTCATCTAGAAATAAACAAGGCCTCAGTCAGTCACTATCCTACAGTAGTTCTCTAGTCCTACAAAAAGAGAACATTTAGGCCTACGGACCCTGGGTGAAGATGAAGCAGCTGCTAAACGAGTTGACGAGGTATATCAAGATCTATTGTCTTTCTCTATACAGTACAGTTCATCTCAAATAAATAATTTATAGCCATAATAGTGTTGATCAACTTTGGTCATAAGTTATATGCTTAGAAACATTCTAGCTTAACAAACACTTATTTAGCATCTTTAAAACATGAAGTCAGCATTAAGAACAAATCGATGTTACAGCGCTGACCCGAACATGGCTCTCCTTTGGAAGGAGACATGCTTAATGTATTCAGCAGCGTTACCAAATTATCTTAAAATGCCAAACAATTCTAGGCCGTACACTTAAAGTACACTATGGAATTAACATCTTTGTGACCCTTTTCCAAATTTTTCGGATTGTACTGTAGTACACAAGCATTGCACTCTTTAAGCAAAAAAAAAAGAAAGAAAATTTTAGATTTTTTTCCCTTGTGTGGTTCCTTCATAAAAATCTAGGCTAACGGACAGTTAAAAACAAAAAACAGAAAAAAAAAGAAAGAAAAAAAAATAGTCAAAAAAACAAACAAAGAAACTCTTTGATCATTCTTTTGGGAAGGCTGTACGTTCCTCTACAAGGTCACCACGACTGATTAAACATGATATGACTTTTTATACTGAATGATATGAAGAGAGAAGACAGTCGAGGATACAGCGATTTCCATGCTCTTAAGATGTCGGTTATATAATTATGTCAACATGGTTTTAAAGGGTTAAATGATTTAGAGATGGCCAGATTGCTAGTGTTTGTTTTTGGATGCCACACTTCATCTTGAGTGACCTTGTAGAGCAATCCGCCTCTACATATTAAGCACTACTAGGAGATGGAGGAATGGGATCTAATTGCATATTAGGTTTGACTGCACCTCAAGAGAAGACCAAACACTCACGCACACACAGACACACGAACACATACATACACAGAACAGACATGTGGGCGGGTGCTCTCCTGGTCCTCGGGGGCCACGTTAAAGGGAGTCCCCCCCTGGTGGTGATGATGGTGATAGCAGCTGACTGAGGGGGGCGCGCGACCTCACTCAGACAGACACCCGTCCAGGCCGACCGGTGCACCGTGACGGTCTTTGACGTAGCCGTTGTGGAGGCCGTTGCTGGGCAGGGGGGCGCAGGTGGCGGTGATGCCGCAGTGCTTCAGCAAGTTGAGACCCGGGGAGGGGGAGACGGTGGGCGGGGAGCAGGAGCAGGAGGAAGGGTCCCGCTGGGGGAAAGGCTTCATGGTAGAGAGGATCAGAGCCAGGCAGTCAGCCACGTCCTTGTTGGGAGCACAGGCCAGGGCTGGGGTGTGGCCTGATTGACAGGCGACAAACTCACATGAGTGCACACAGACGACTTAAACACATGTGAATTACAGACAACAACAAGAGCCATCACCTGATTCTGCAGCTTATAACTAATTTTTGGGGTTGTTTTTTTTTTGGTTCTCTCTCAAACACTCATTAGTGATGCAGCAGGCATCTGTTCTGAGCAAAAACCTTGAAAACCTACTGCACGCTATCTGCTCTGCATCACACGGCAGGCACACACACCAGCTGGTGAGCACAGTCGAGCATTTAGCAGCTCAGGATCTGCATGATTTACGGTAAAAAGGCTAGAACACTTTAAACTTCTTCAGATTCATCGTTAATCAGGTAAAATGGCTGAAGAAAAAAAAGCATGAAAAGCCCTCACCTTCCTCATCCACAGCCAGCACAGTGGCTCCTCTACTCAGCAGTGCCTGCACCACCGTAGCCAGGCCATTACGTGCTGCAAGATGGAGGGGCCTGGAGGCGAACGAGACAGAGTGTGTGTGTGAGAGAGAGAGAGGGAGAGACAGCTGGCAGACGGACCATTCATCAACGAAAAACAAAACCAAACATGTGAATCCCCCCTAAAACCAGTTCTTAAAGATCCGGCCTCAGGGTCGTGCTCGGATGTAAAGCAATGCAGTGAAAAATGAACACAATGTTGTGCCGATTAGCTCGAAAACGCTGCTACGTTCTCACATTTGCAGAGCACTGTTGGTGGCGTTTATGAGTGTGGGACTGTGGATCTCCCCCAGAATCAGCAGGGCACACATCTCATGAGCCTGAGAGACGAAAGAAAAAGGCAGTGAACACACTTTTCTAACACCAAGTACACCTTACAACAACAAAAAAAAGCTTATTTAAAGACAAACTGTACGTGTTTAAGTTCTCTGATTCTTTCTACTGGGGCGTGTTGTTTATGCTCAGCACACCAGAGTGGAGCTCCGACTGTAGGATCCTGTTTAATAAATGTTTACCTTGCTGCAGGCAAGGTGCAGGGCAGTGTTCCTGTTCTCATCCAGCAGTGTCAGGTCAGCCTTGGCCCGGTGAAGGAGGATTGCTGGATGACAGGGGGAAAAAAAAAGGGCGTTTATTTCCTGCTACTAGCGATGTCGTGATCTGATGATGTAAGTCTGAGAAGCCTCGAGCCTTGAGAGCGCTGGCCGACCGACTGACTGACTGGTCGGGGGACTTACCCACGGTGCCGCTGTGTCCCTTGTCAGCAGCGACCATCAGAGCAGAGCGTCCACTTTTGTCCACCGTATTGATCTCTGCCCCGTGGCGAAGCACCAGCTGAAGTCCCGCGACATCCTCAGCGAACGCAGCAGCATGCAGTGGGGTCCTGCGGGCACAGACAGAGGCGGTTAGATCGGGGTTAGAGCCTCAGGGGGGGCTAAGGCATGACTGATTATTTGATAAGACAGACGGAGGAACAGGTTTAACCTGACTCTCGCCAGATCATTGTAGTTCCGCCACGCTCCACCAGAGGCGTTTCGCTGAGCTTCACACAAAGA